>PVJA010000618.1:94175-160642 GCA_004027025.1 Myocastor coypus | reverse complement strand
GGGTCATGCCCACACACTGCACTCTATAGAATGATTGTGAGGACAATATGTAATATGTCAACTTTCAAAGAAAAAAAGGGGGAAAAGAAAAAAAAAAAAGTAATGTGGATTTAGAAAGGTTAATGTTTAGTTGTTTGATCAATCTTATATACCTATATGTATTAATCTAAACTGATCCGATGATGAAAATATGTAATATGACCATTGTTAAATTTAAACAATAAAAGAATTGGAAAAAAAAAATCTTGGTTTTCAGTTCTAGTGTCTTTATTTTCCTTAGGTTGGTTTCTATGGAGTTTTAAAATGGAATTTCTGTTACTTTATGTCTAATAATATTTGATGATATACTAAACATCATTATGATGTGGTGCTGTGGGGACTGGATTGCATAGTTTTCTAAGAGTGTTGTATTTAGTTTGCCTTTATGGTACCTTAGTTGAATGCTTGGCATTCTGCAACTCCCTTCCATTTTGGCTGTTGGGCACTGCAGTTTATGCCACGGCCTCAGGAATTTCATTTTAATTCTGTCTCTTAGTAGTTGTTCTGTGTCTTGCTTCATGGAATCTTATCCTGAGTGTTCCAGGTTAGCATCTGGCCAAAGACTTGAGGGAACCTTAAATCTTTGCAGCCCTCTAAGTTTCTCTGTTATACTTCTCTCTCCTCTCTGTAACTGTGCCCCATTTTCCTGTTGCAGTAGCTCTAAGTGATAATCCACACAAAATTTCTCCCACACTTGGGAGGCTGAAGCAGGAGAATTGGTGTGAGTTTGAGACCAGTCTGGGCTACAAAAGTGAGTTCGAGGCCAGCCTGAACTGCATAGCAAGACCCTGTCTCAAAAAGACCAAAACAAATTTCCTCCCACCCAACAAGATAATGCATTCTATCTTAGCAAGTATGTGTTGTTTGGAAAGTTCTCTCAAGCAGAAAGCTTGGATGAATGTGGTGGCTATACATGAAAAGATAAAGTTCAACAAAATACAAGAATTATGAAGAAAAAAGATTTGAAAATTTATGACCCTGCCCCCAAAGTGTACCATATTCAAAAGTTTCAGAAAGAATAAGCAGAAGCAGAGATACAAAACAATAATAATAATATAAAAAATAGAGCCGGGCGTGGTGGCTCATGCCTGTAATCCCAGCACTTGGGAGGCTGAGGCAGGAGGATCGTTGTGAGTTCGAGACCAGCCTGGGCTACAAAAGTGAGCTCAAAGCCAGCCTGAACTGCACAGTGAGACCCTGTCTCAAAAAGCCAAAAAAAAAAAAAAATAATAATAATATAAAAAATAATAATTCAGTAAGTGTCCCAGAGACACGTGCTCCCAGAGAGTAGCCAACAGCCCCTCACAATGAGTGCTTTGCACAGCCCGTGGGAGTAGACAGCATCGAAGTGCATCACTATAGAACTTTAGCACACCAAATAAAGTAAGTATTTTATAAATTCCTAAATAAAAAAACACTAGGCACCTCTAAGAAACATCATTAATGAGAATTTTTAAATGTCTCAATGGTAACTCAGGGAGAAAGCAGACATCTTCAGAGTAAGGGGAAAATGTATTCAACTTTATATGCAAGAAAGCTACCAACCACGAATGAGGGTTGATATTTTCAGATGTTCAAGTTCTCAGCATAAGTATCTCTCGTAGTTCTGGTTCATATATTGCTCAAGTCATATGGAAGTGATTAGGAAAGAGTACTACATAGGGTGCAGGAATACAGAAGCTAAGCCTAAGGGAGAACTCAGGATGAATGGAGGTCCCCGGGGCAAAGCCAGGTACTGGCACAAGGGTCATCCCTCCCGTCTGTGGAAGATTAGAGGAGTCTCCCAGACTTCCTTAAGAAGTTTAAGCTGCAAAACATCTAATGCAGGGGTTCTCCACCTGTGGGTCATGACCCCGGCGGGGGTCGAACAACCAAAACACAGGGGTCGCCTAAAGCCATTGGAAAATACATATTGAAACCCATGCTATGCCATGGTGAAATGTTATTTATTGAAATTATAGCTTTGAAGTGGCCACCAAAATTATTTTTTGGTTTAGGGTCGCTGCAACATGAAGAACTGTATCGCGGGGTCACATTAAAAAGTTTGAGAACCACTGATCTAATGTGTTTTTACACCATCAAAAATAGATTTGTCTAATTGAGGTAAAGTTTATGGAAAAAAAACAGTGATAGATACATGAGAATACATAATAGTCATTACTTCTAATGCTAAAAAAGGCCACTTTGGGATGGGAAAAGTAAATGTGGTACTACATGGTTCAGCTGTGGATAGTGTGTACGTGGTCATCGTATTACTTCTGAATGATAACCTAACCAAAGGGACAATGAAAATGGGGAGAAGAGGATTAAAGGTAGATTTGGGACTTAGTGACAGAGAGGAAAGGAAAGATGACTGAATTCTCACCTTGCTTAATGGGAGCACAATGAAGCTGATATGACACAGACTATATGAGCATTCTTCTTGCAGATATACACTTCCACACCAGAGAATGGCTTACTTGTTCTTGGTGTGATTCTTATCCTTTTTAAGGTTTTTTTGTTTTGTTTTGTTTTGACAAAATACTCATTGGTGGGGCTGGTGAGATAGCTCTGTGCCACAACTGCCTGCTTGGCAAGTGTAAGATCTTGAGTTCGAATCCCAGTCCTGAAAAAAAAAAAAAAAAGTACTCATTGTTTATTAGATGAAGGACAGGAACCAAAGACATTTCCTGAATAAGATTTTGTTACAACAGTATTTAGCATAATAGGATTTCTGTGTTTTGTAGATTATTTAAGAACAACCAAGGCATACAGACAATTCTAGTTCTTATATACAGAATTCTAACATCACACAAGAAGAGATGAGATTGGAATTCAAATTTCTGGCTCTCTACTCAGTACATATAATGCTTTTCAATATTTGTTTCCTCATTTTAAAGTTGTGAATACTAATATGTATCTTAAATTTTTTTTATTAAATTTAATGAGAAAGAAATAGTAATGAGACAGTTTTACAACAGGTTAGTAGGACAGTTACAATAATTAATACATTGCATATTATTGTCTTCATAGCAATTGCTTAGAGTACAAGATGAAGACATGATATCTTGTCTAAACACTATTAGTACAAATCTTTCTTCTCATTGAACTAAGAGAAAGTAGCTGTATATATAGGCTAACAGTCCATAATAGCAGTGGGCACCCTTTCTAAGTCTTTACACTGTATGCATGCATAACGTAATGATCAAAACTAAATATAAGCAAAGTAATACTGCAATAAGAACTTCAAAAGTTTTGGTCTTTAAATTTTCATTTTATTTTTTTGGTGCTTAGGATTGAAGCTGGACAGTGTGCATGCCCGGGCAAACTCACTACTACTGAGTTACAACCTAGCCCTTAAAATTTTTTGTAAGTGTGATTTTCAAAGAGTAAATTAGATGAAGTGAAAATAGCGGGTGACTATCATGCCCTTTTTAAAGATGTTGCCCCATACTGACCTTCCCTTTTCTAAAGAGTGGCTTGGCTTCATTCCATGAACTCTGGTTTGGACTTCCATGACACTTCCTACAGGCCGCACTGGGCTGCATGTGATTCCAAGCACTGAGCATCTCTGCTCCAAAGGCCTGCTGACACACCTCAGCATCCCACAATTGACAGGGAGCCCTCCCAGAGACCAGAGAAGGTGACATTCGCGCTATGTCTTAACAGGCAAAGTCTTCCACATGGCAAGACCAGGGCAGTGTCCTGGCAGGAAGTGAGAGGACGTTCTCAGGTGTTGCCTTAATGTGATGTCAAGTGTGGCCAGAAGAGGGAACACAAGAGAAGCACAGGAAAGCAAGGCTTATTAACTCATGTGTCCTGGATGCGGGGGGCGGGGGGGGCAGGAACATCACACGGAAGCAGGTGAGGAGCATCGCATGTGGCTCGGGTGACAGAGGACAGCAATGAGGTGAAAGTCCTGGCCAGAACCTTGCTTAGTGTGACCTTGTGGGACTGGCAAGGCAGGCAGGCTGAGTGATTTAGGATAGGCTACTTTCTCCCAAAGTATAGGAACACTCCTACTCTCCTGGTACTTGGCCCTACCATGATTAAAGCAGAGGAGAAGAAGATCACTCTGCAGAGTGTAAGGACAGAGAGAAGAAGCCTGGTTCTAACTGGTTTGTTTGCAAATCAAAGACAGACTGCTGGCTAGGCTTTGGCTCTCACCAAGAATCGGCTAGAACCAAAAGCACACGTCTGGCTCCAGCCAGAAAGAGTCTTTAAGATATCAAAACATCATAACATACAGAAGATAAAAAACAAAAATTCAACAGACCATTTTCATCAGCTGGAGGACATCCAGCAAAGGCAGGAAGGAGGCAGCCTCAAGGACAGCCGGAACAGCCATGACAACTCCATGGGCTCCCCACTCCCCTTCCCCCTTCCTTCCCAAGCGCTCGTTGACTCCATTCACACAGGCTAGCTCTCCCCTTGTGGATAAAGGGCAGCATGGCGTCTCTCCACTTCAACTGAGCAGAACACCCAGTTCCTGGCTCAAGGGGTAGGTTTTTTGCCATGAGGGGAGGGCACTGCGATGGAAGTACTAAGGCTGAGGCCCGATTTCTGTGGCTGATGGCTGATGATTCTGAAGGGCATCGCTGGACATGGGAACCTCTGCGCTTGCCTTCCTTCTGCCTGGAAAGCTCTTCCCCCAGACAGTCTGCATCTCTCTTGCAAGGACAGCTCCTGCGAGCCTACAGGAAGTTGGCTCAATGAGAGACGCACCGCTGTCCTGTCCCCAGTCTCTCCCTCACACCGCCTTCCACTCTGCTCTCTCTCCTCCACTGCCCACTCCTGGCTGCAAATCTGGGCATTAAGTGAGGTGGGAAACCTAGGTATCCTGCCAGCGACCGCCTGCCTCCGCTCCGCTCCGCCCCCGCTCCGCTCCACCCCTTGGGGCCCCTGTCCCATCAGAGCTCCCCTCATTCTCTCAGCTCGCTTCTCTGACTTTCCCTGATGTCTCCTGCTATGCATACTTCCTTCTAACTCCACCTGGCCTCCACCTCAGCCTACCACAGCTGCACTATCAGAACCTGATACTCTGATCTTAGACACCTGGGCTCCACACCTTCCTGGAATCCTCTTGGTAGGAGAGGAGACCCACGGAGAACTCAGTCCCGGTAGAAGACTTGCCAACTTCTGGTATAGACTGCAGACTTCAGCCTGGGATCCATCCTTGCTCCAGACCTATGCAACTCCCTGCCAGCCCGCTGGCCCCTGGGCTCTGCAATGCTCTGGGCTGCTTCACCACAGCCCAGGTCCCGGCATTTTAGAATTCCCTATGCCTGGTTTAAACTCACAGAAAACAGTCCTTGAAAAAGTCCCTGAATAGTGTTGTCATGTTGGGTTGAACTCCTGCCCAGCTCAGGGGCATAGCTCTGAAAGAGCATGGATGGTTTGAGTCAGAACTTGTGCCTTGGCCTGGTGTTGGGTCTTTTGAAATCTCCTCTGTGGAAAGTGCGGCAGGAGAGGTCTCTAAGGCGACTTACCTTTGGAAAGGGTGCTGCTGAGTGAGCAGAAAGTGTAAAGCATCACCAAAGACGTGGAAGGGCCATCTGCAGCGTCACATCTGCTGTACGGTCTGCCGCCACCCTGGCCATCACTGCCAGTGCTCCCAGGCTGCCCCACCCGGCTAGGGTGCACAGCTTGGTCACCGGTGGTGCCATTGGGGCGGCAGAGCCTTTCTGCTCTGTTTATGCTCTTGCTACCACCTGTCTCAGCCTCAGCCGTGGCCTTAGCTCCAGCATTTGTGGGGACCACACTAAACCAGCTGAATCCTGCCTTAAAAGCCACCTCATGTTCTGCAGCCAGAGAATAAGAGAGTAGGGAAGGGGCCTATGTCCACCACTAACACCCTGAGCGAGTTAGGAACCTGTGCTCCTCAACTTGATGATGAAGTTATTCCCTGATGAACCCAGCATGAGTTGCAAACACCATAAATTTAAAGAATGTGTTCCGCAATTTAACCTGCTGAACATCACAACTTAGCAAAACAGTGTCGGCTGCTGTCCCCTGTGATTGTGTGGCTGACCAGAAGCCATGCACTGTTGCCACTGCCCTGCAGTGCACTAGAGCATTGTATGTACACAGCACTAGCTTGGACAAGTTCTGCTTCCAAAACTGAAAGTAGGGTTTCTTCTGAATGTGAATCATCTTTTCTCCAAAGTAAGGTTAAAAAGTACTACTTAAACCCAATGTAAGTTGTGGACCATAATAGCAAATTCTATAACCTCAGCTTCCTCAGTTGCTAAATAGGTTGCGATAATTCTTGTTAATCTGCTGGACCAGGGTGAAGACAGCCTTAGGAGGTTGATTTGTGAGGTAATGGCACCATCTGAATGTGAGCCAACATATTTGTCTCCTAGGAAGTACCCCTAAGTGGCCCTGAATGCTAAGTACGTGCCTTGGACTGAGGGCCTCAGGTGAGCTGCTGCCAGCTGGATTCATCCATGCAGACTTACACTTACCTACTGATTTTCAGTGAGATACACCCTAGTACAGAAGATGCCACCAGCAGAGGGTGCGCTGGAGCTGAGGGGCAAGGAGACAAGGCCAACAGTGTCGCAGGCTAGGGGCAATAGACCTGGCTGGGCTCATCATGGCCTCAGTCAGTTGTCACCCTTGTGCCCCAGCCAAGACTTAAGAACCCCAAAAACCAAGAATCCAGTCTGTGGGGTCCTCCAGCTTTCCCTCCCTAGCCCTCCGCAGGACACAAGGAAAAACATTTGCAGCAGCTTCTGTGGCTGACTAACATCCGCGAGCATCTAAATTCTCAATTTCAGGCCTAAACTGTGCGCAGGGGAGCTAGGCTGCATGCTAGAGGGTTCTTACACTCTTCCTGAGCCTGAGAGAGGCCAGTGCTGGTGGTCAAACGTGTGCCTGGCCCTCCAGGGAGCCCAAGGGCTGTAGAGTCCTGCTCAGAGATCTACTGGGCAGGAGGAATAGGAAGGGGTTGGAGCAGACCCAGGTACTTGGCATGTGGCAGTGTGCCCTACTCCCACAGAGCTGAATCAACGCATGAAGTTATGTGTTCCTGGAACTTGGGGTCACACGGAGATTCCCCAGGAGGAAGATAGGGTGGGGGCTGAGGCTAGGCGGGGTGCTCTGGGTGAGACTGCAGTGATACTGAGGAGACAGGGTATCAGCGTGTGCTCTGGCCAAGGATGAGTTTGGAATTCCCCAGGGCTTTCCAAGGCCAGCGAGCCAGGGTGTGGTAGGTTGTCTGATTCTTCTGCCCAGCCCAGCTGGGAAGCTCTGGGTGGTGCTGTGGACAGCTGGCACACACTGCTCTTGGGGGGATACTGAGAGGGCGGGGAGGACTGGTGGGAGGGCTCCAGGCTGAGGCCCTTTCCCGCCTGCATTCAAGATAAGATCTGCAGAAGCCGAGGGTATCTAGGGAAGCCACCCATCCAGCTATGTGCCAGGAGAAAGGTAGGCCTCAGGTCAGCTTGAGGGCTGTAGTAATCTGCTCTCTGGTCGAAGAGTGGCCCCAGCCAGCTGCCCCTCCCTGCTGGTCCAGAAGATCTGAAGAGAGGGAAGCGGGGAAAGTGTTCTACACGGTCAGCAAGGAAATGTCCTTGTCCCAGTTTTCAGAGAAGCAAACTGAGATTCAGAGATAGCTGCACACACTAAGGGCCACACAGGCGGGCGTAAGCTGTAGGCACCCAGGACTGTTGGTGGCCGACTCATGGCTAGAAGGAATCCTACGAGTGCTGGCAGGTCCCTGTTGGGACAAGGAGACCTGCAATTACTGACCAAGGGGAGAGTCCAGAAGGCCAACGAAGAGCTGCCATGGTAGCATATGACCCCAAGTTCCTATGTTGGAAACTGAATCAGCACTGAGACAGTGTTGAGGGGTAGATGTTTAGAGGTGCTGAAGCCCTGGGAGCTGAACCTTCCTAACTGTGGGATGATGCTACACAAGGGTCCTCACCAGGTGTGGGGCCTGTATCTTGGCCCACCCAGAGCCCAGGACTGCGAGATACACACATTTCTTCTGATTCTAAATTACTTAGGATTTTTTTTTTTTTTTTTTTCTAGTTCAGGCTGCCTTAAGGGCAGGTCTGGTGCAACTTGTGGAGCTGGATCGGACCGCAGTCCCCTGTGACCGACTGCGTTTGCCCAAGCTGCACTTTAAACAACTGAGCTAACCAGCAAACCCCTCTAAATTACTTAGGCTGTGGTAGTGCGTTAGACTAGTACAACGTGGACTGCAACAGAAGCTATGATGAGCTCAGATCAGGGTGGGGCACAGACTGGGCCAGACTGTGGGCTGGCTTGGAGCACTAGAGGCAAGAATGAGGCTTGAGGGTCAGATCAGAGCACCCGATGTGCCTGGACACTGCTCAGCGAGCTCTGGGGCTTTCTGGGCCCAGCCTCACCCCCCGGCTGCTTCACGTCTGTCTGTGTTCCCATCACGTACTCTTCCCGTTCCCGAGATCCTCTTCAGAGGTCAGTCCTCTCCATCTCTGTAAGCACACTTTGGTCCCATCTCTCACACTCGACACTGCCTAAAATAGTCTGTGCTCACCCGAAGCTTGTCTCCCCTTCCAGCTTTATCTCCGGGAAGCCCTCTGCGAGTCTCTTCCTGACCACGCTAGCCAAAGGGACATGGAATGCCTCTGGGTCGTGGAACATGTTGGCCGGTCACTCAACACTAGACAGAATACAAGGCTATGGCACCAGTCATCCTGGAGGAAACACCACTGCAAGGCTGACACCCACTATTAAAGGAGCACCGCCAGTCCTTGGTGTCCTGCGGCACTGGGTCCAGAAGCATCCTGCTGTGGGTGCCACCATCTGCGGAATCTCCATCTTATAGTCCCTTCTGTAAAAGGCGTAGTATGTGTATGGAACCTACACATACCCTCTCTGTATGTTAAATCTAGATGATTTAAAATAATACAATGTAAATGCTACGTAAACAGGGAAAGATGACAAGGAAAGAATCTGCATGTGCTCACACAGACAGTGTTTTTGAGTACGTTTGTTTCTGGGTTAGTTAGCTCTGTGTTGTGGACACACAGCACTTGCTATACTCAGGGCTGAGGAAAAGTGAGCTTGTTCCAGGAAGGCAAGAGGAGGAGCCTAGGCCGTGAGGGGCTTTAAGAAGGAAAGGCGCCTGGCTGGATGAGTGGTACAGGGAACAGGGGATGGCACGGGCTGGGTGGGTCACACTTCATGTGCTGAGGAGCTGGTGGCAGATATGTAAGTCTATGTGTCTGAGTTCAGTTAACATCTGGGTGCTCTCAGGGGCACCCACCTTCCTAACAATGAATCGTTTAGCTTTCTTTATCACCAAATATTTAGTACTTCACTGTGTGCAAGTGTATTTTCTTTCTCTTTTTGAGATGAGGTCTCACTGCATAGTTCAGGCCAGCTCCGAACTCACTGTATAGCCTCCAGGCTGGTCTCCAATTCACAATGACTCTCTTGCTTCTTCCTCCAAAATGCTGCGATTATATGCATGTACCACCATGCCCCACAGCGGCACGGTTTCTTTATTCATTCATCTGCAGATAGACATAAACTTTGCTTATGTTTTAAGATTTAGCTATTGTGAGTTGCACTGCTGTAAACATAAGTGTGCATGGATTGCTTTAATATGATGTCTTTAAGCCAGGGAAATACCTAGAAGGAGGGCGGCTTCAGCGACCGTGGTTCGATCCCCAGAACCACATGCTGCGCCAGCTCTGCCCTCGGGGCGGGCTGAGCCGGCCATGAAAATGAGTGAATAAGCAAGCAAGGGTTCTGAAACAAGAAAAAAATAATAATAAATTAAAAAAAAAAAAAGAAATACCTAGAAGGAGAAGAACTGAGTCCAATAGAATTTTGTGCTTTAGGCTTCTGAGGAATCTTTATTCTGGTTTTCATAGTGGTTGTACTAGCTCAAATGCCCGCTAGCAGTTTAGAAGGGTTCCTTTTCCCGAAGCCTTGCCAGCATTTGTCATTGTTTGATTTCTTTCTTTTTTGTGGGGGGCACCAAAGATCACACTGAGGACTGTGTGCTTGCCAGGCAAGCACTTACGCTGCTGAGCTATCCCCCCAGCCCTTGTCTGATCTCTTGCTGATGATCTCTTCTGCTCTCCCCCACTTACGGTACCCTCCATTCATTCTACACTCTTCTTCCGTGACAACAATATTTTTAGCTTCTGTGTGAGAATGATGCTCTGCTTTGGATACTGAGTGTCCTCAAAGGTCAATGTCAGGTCTTTGTCCCCAGGGTGGCAGTATTGAAAGGTGCTGTGGGCCTTTAAAAGGAGGAGCCTAGGAGGAATGTCTTAGCTGATTTGGCCCGTGCCTTTGGAGGGAATCTGGAGAACCTGGTCTCTTGCTGCCACATATACTCCTCTTTTTTTGGAGGGGGGGCACCAGGGATTGAACTCATGACCTTGTGCTTCCAAGGTGTTATGGTTTATGTCTAGGTGTCCCCACAAAGCCTCATGTAGTCATTGCATGGGACCTTCCATAGATTGAGACTTGACTCATGAGTCACTGGGATTATGTGTTTTAGTACTGATGGGATTATTGGTCTGAGTAGGGCTGGGACCATGGGTGTGGTCTAGGGCAGATATCTTAAGGCACAGAGCCTGACTGGAATATAAAGAGAGACAGAGAGACCGACTAGAGCTGTTGCTCTGCTGCCATGTTTGGTTGGCTGCCTCTGTCACCATTTTGCTGTTGTTCTGCCGCCATGAACTGGATGCTCTCTGTCCTGCTCCACTCAGCCTTGGGCCAGTCGAGTATGGACTGAAACCTCCAGCAACTGTGAGCTAATAAACCTTTCCTTCCTTCATTTTGAGTGTCGGGTATTTGTCCCAGCAACGAGTAAAAAGTGACCAGGACACCAGGCAAGCACTTATTCCACGCAGCTATCTCCTTGGCTTGTGCTCCTCTCATTGCCATCTACTACGCACCGTCATGGGACACAGGAAGTGGCTCTCCATGGGCATCCAAAACTGGAAGCTAAATGAACTTTTCTTTACTTCATAAATTGCCTGCTTCTGGTGTTTTCTGAGTGATGGAAACCTGGCTGATGCAAGTGTGAACATGTGATACTGTATTTGCACTTTTGTGCTTGGTTTACTTGACACCATTTCCTCTAGTCCTGTTCAAGTCGCTGCAAAGGACAGGATTTCAGGAACTTCTGGCAAGGCCCCAGGTACTATTGTTGCTGTTATTTGTCTTTGAAGCACAGTGAAGAGTGAAGCTTTTCTAGAATTTTTCCTCTCCTTTACCGCCCATCTCCCATCAAGCTTCCTGCCTGTCTCCTCCCCTCCTTCTACACAGCCACATCCAGCTTTCACCGTCTCTAACCTGCCACCTCCTTGACATGTCTTCCTATGGGCCACACTGTTGACAGTTGCTCCCAGGAGAAAGCCAATGTTCTCGGATAAGTGTGCTTACCCACTCGCCTTTTCAACGCAGACAGGGTGAATCCTCACGGTGGAAGGCAGCTTCAGGGTCCACTATCACTTCTCATCCACAGGTGCTTTGTATGGAGCTGGAAGATGCACCCAAAAATGTGTCCTGGAGGGACAGCAGAGGTCAAGGTCAGCGAGTAGAGTTGGGTGAGGCCCATCAGTCCTGGCAGTGCACATGAGTGGGCCTGAGGTCCCAGACAAAACTGAAGAAGAGCCAGCACTGAGACCCCACCACTCTTCAAAGAGGGAAGGAGGAAAGCTTACACCCCTTTCTTGGTTCTCTAAATCTGAGGGTCCTGGGTCATGACAGTATGGACTAAAACCATATTTGAACCACTCTACTGCATGACATGATGACTGTGATAAATATTAATGCATTCTATATTTTTAATTTGCTAAAGAATATTTTAAATGTTTCTAGTTTAAAAGGTGCTATGTATGTAGGGTGATGGATTTGTTAATTATCCTGAGATAATCATCCCACCCTGTGAACACGTGTCAGTGTCATGCTGTGCCTCATAAGTATAATTGCTCTACAGCCTAAAAGTGTGTGCATGTTCTAGTTCCAGCCCTGGAGAGTCTGATTCTGTCTTCCTGGAGCAGCCACTGTTCTAGAACAAACACAGCCAAAAAGTGATGTGGGAACTGCAGATACCACCCCGGACTGAGTGCTGGGCTCTTCATCACAGAGGCCAGTTGCTCCACCTGGTGACCTTTCTGGGACATTACATCACCTCCTTTTCTCCGCAACTCTTAAGGAAGAGAGCCTTATCTATCCTTCCTTAGTTCACTGATGTGGTAAAAGAGCCTCGAAGAGTGGAGATATTTCCAAAGTCACACATCCTGGATGCAGAGGAGAATTTAAAACTCCAGACCAATGGCCTATCAATGGCCATAGTTAAAATCATTCAGAGAGGGCCCGGCGGGATGGCTCAGTGGTCTGGAGCGCCTCCTTGGGAGGGCTTGGGTGGCTGCAGGGACCGCGGTTCGATCCCCGGCACCGCATGCTGCACCAGCCTTGTCCTCGGGGCCGACTGAGCCGGCCATGGAAATGAGTGAATAGACAAATAAAGGTTCTGGAGCAAGAGGGAAATGAATAAATAAAATAAAAAATTTAAAAAAAATCATTCAGAGAACCTTTTACACTGGAGACCAAGCTCTCGGCATCACCCCAGCCACGCCCTCCAGAGGAGGGTGCATTCACAATAGCCAGAGGAAGGTGGCCCACTACGTGTGCAGCAGAGAATCACCTGGAATGCAGGTGGGCAGTGGCAGCCCCTTCTGGTGGACCCTGGGTAGTGGGGGTGAGAGGAAGGTGCTGTGGCTGCCGGAGACACTTGGGCTCAGAGCAGCTTACATTTACCAGTTCGAGGTATCGGCGTTTAGCAATAGGGATGTGTTTGGCTGAGGCATGCACACACAAACGTGCGCACAGCACACACACACACACACACACACACACACACACACACACACACACACACATACACAGTGGAGTTCCTGTATTTACAGGCCTCACATGTATGGATTCAATCTGTTGCATATTAAAAATGTTAGGACAGCATTGCATAAGTACTGGACATGTCCAGAGTGTGTTTTCCTTGTCATTATTCCCTAAATCATATGATGTGACTGCCATTCACATATAATTTATGTTGTATTAGGTATCAGTATTTGCATAGGAATCTAAGGATGATTTAAAGTGTGTGGGAGACATGCATAGGTTCCATGCAAATGTTATTATTTTCTAAAAGGACTTGAATACCCATGGAATTTGATATCTGAGATGAGCCTGGAGCCAAAGCCCTGCTGTGCATACAGAGAGCCTCTCAGGGCCCGGGAGGCTGGCAACAGGAGGGTCACGACAAGTCCCGTCTGTGCAGTGACACCCTGCAGACCCCGAACTGAATACATTTTTTAAAAATATTTATTACTTTCTTCCCAGGAAGTGTCGGAACTTACTGATTGGAAGTCAGTTGTACTTATTATACTAAGAAAGTCTGAGCCTCATCACTAAGTGGATACAGATAGGAAAGGTCAGACTATGACTACGAAATGCCAGCATCAGGCTGCAGCTCAAATCCGAAGTGATGTTTGGATGTGAAGTGGAAAGAGACTGATGTAATAGACAGGTGATTAAAAATGTCGATCCAATAATTACGTGTAAGCTGTGAAAGCCTGTGGCTATAAGGAATGAGGACCATGGTGAATGAAGCTTCAAAGTATTCTGAAATTTGAAGGAGTGTGAAGTAAGCTCCTAGAATAATGGCGACTATGAGGGCCTGGATGATTTGCTTTCAATTACCTTCCATTAGGCTGTGGTGGGCTCAAGTCATTGAGACACCTGAAGCTAGTAGGACAGATGTATTGAATAGGGAGACTTCTAATGTGCTTAGTGGATTAATTCCTGTAAGGGGTCAATAGCCTGCCTAGTTCTGGAGTGGGTGTTAGGCTAAAGTGTTAAAAGGTTACAAGAACCCTGAAAAAACAAATACTTCGGAAATAGCAAAGGAAATTATTCCATAATGGAGGACTTTTTGTGCAGTTACTGTATGATGGCCTTGATAGGTCCCTGCTCGTACAATGTCACATCATTATTGATATATAGTGAGTATATCAGTTATTATGCTTAAGGAGAATTGTGGAATTAAAGTGAAATCATATTAGGAGGCCTGAGGTAAGCAAGAGGGCTGATAGGACTTCTGCGAGGGGTCAAGGGCTTGGATTAACTATATGGTAAGCATGTACTTGATGGGCAGTTAAGTACTACCTTGTAAGTAAAGGCTCACTAGGAGGGTGAAAGCTTAAGCTTAAATTAATGCAACAGCAAGTTCAGTAAGATAATAAATGTTGTTAGGGCAGCTGGTGGGCTAAATAGAGATTAGTACTGAAGTTGCTCCAACAATAAGTAAATGGCCTGCACTAATATATTAGTGATGAGTCTAACTGCTGAGGCTATGGTAGAATAAACAAATTAATTGTTTTGATAATTACAAGGATAGGAATGAGGAGAACTGGTGTACTTTGAGAGAGGAAATAGGTAAAGATATTTTTGTCTTATGGCAGAAACCTAAAATTATTGCCCCAGCTCAAAGGGGAATAGTTATTCTTAGATTTATGGATAGTCA
This sequence comes from Myocastor coypus, assembly GCA_004027025.1. Lineage (NCBI taxonomy): Eukaryota > Metazoa > Chordata > Mammalia > Rodentia > Myocastoridae > Myocastor > Myocastor coypus. The sequence continues at coordinate 146,073 of PVJA010000618.1, read as the reverse complement.
TGTTGTAGGAGTAAAGGAATGTAGTAATAGTCTTAATAGGTTAGTTGTTCCAATACATAAAATTAGTGAAATTAATATTAGAGATCAAGTTCATCCTTTGGTACTATGAATAAGTATTATTTTTTAGGATTAATTTGATTAATCGTTGTTGCAAGGCAGTGATTCAGTTATTGATTAATCATTTAGGGTTGGGATATAAGATAACAGGGAATAAAATAATGAATGATGCACTAGGTAATCCTATTATGGTTGGTATAATGAAAGCAGCAAGTAGAATTTTGTTTGTTGTTTTCAAGGTGTCTTTTGTTTTACGGCTTCTAGACAGGTTCTTTGTGGGTTAGGTGAAAATGAGTGTGTTGAGGTTTTAAGTTGGGAAAACATAAACAATGCTGTAAGTACTGACAGAACAGTTGTTGGTCATGTTGCTGGAGCTCATTGTGGCATTTCACTATGGGGTGATTTCTCCCAAGTCTTTAACCTGAAGGGTTAATGCTAACTAGCTTCATAGTGGTTTGTTGCATTGGGGAGCATCGGTTTTCAAATGTCTTTACTGGAACTATTTCAGGACAATAGGCATGAAACTGTGGTTTGAACTGTAAATTTCTGAGCATTGACCATAGAATACAATCCTGGATTGGAAGAGGGCAGAGTTGTTTGGCTTAGGCATCTTAGAATAGTGTCTGTTTTTAGACCTAGAGAAGGGATCACTCATGAATGGAGGACCTCTTCGGATGAAATTAATATGTGTACTGGTATTTCTATTGGAAGAATAACTTGGTGTTATGGTTTATGTCTAGTTGTCTCCCCAAAGCCTCATGTAGTCATTGGGAGGGGACCTCTATAGATTGAGACTTGACTCATGAGTCACTGGGATTATGTGTTTTAGTACTGATGGGATTATTGGTCTGAGTAGGGCTGGGACTAGGGGTGTGGTCTAGTGCAGATATCCTAAGGCAGAGAGCCTGACAGGAATATAAAGAGAGACAGAGAGACAGACAGACAGACTAGAGCTGTTGCTGTTGTTCTCTGCTGCCCTGATTGATTAGCTACCTCTGCCATCATTTTGTTGTTGTTCCGTCGCCATGAACTGGATTCTCTCTGCTCTGTTCTACTCAGCCTTGGGCCAGCCGAATATGGACTGAAACCTCCACAAACTGTGAGCTAAATAAACCTTCCCTTTCTTCATTTTGAGTGTTGGGTATTTGTCCCAGCAACGAGTGAAAAGTAACTAAGACACTTGGTCATCAACTTCAAGTAATCAAAATTCACCAGGTTTTAAATCTATTGTAAGAACTATGTATGAATCAAAATTTAATTCTTTGTAGTCTGTATATTCATGACTTCAATATCATTGATGTGCTATAGTTTTTATTATAATCGATTATCTTCATCTATTATGTATAAAATTCAAAGAGATGGTAGCATAATTATAATTGAGATGATAGCTGGTAAAACTGTTTACAACCTGTTGAGCATCTATTATGCTAGTGTAACTTAGTTTTGTAATTACTATGAGTGAAATAAGATATAGTACTAATGTACTAATTAAAAATACAATTATTAGTGTCTGAAAGTGAAAGAATTCTATGATAGGGGAGGTGGTATCTTGAAAATCCAGTTGATAAGGCTAGATCATAAAGATAATCACAAATTTACCCAATAATTTAATTTTGAGCAAGTTATATAATATTTTTATACTATCTATTTACTATGAAGTAATAAAGATTATGGGAAGGGCTGGTCAGATCCCTGGTGTGTCATGCCAGTGCCCTCTCAGACAGCGACTGAGACTGGATGTGGTGGTGTATGCCTGTAATCCCTGCGCTTGGGAGGCTGAAAAGAGGCGGATCCCTAGGAGTCCAATCTGTGTAGTGAGATCCTATACTAAAAAAAAAAAAAAGATTATAGGGTTGGCTTGAAACTAGTCGTTGGGGGGTTCAAGTCTTTCCTTTCTTGTTATGTAATTTTATTTTATTTTTTGTGGCTGGCTCAACCTGCCCTGGAGGCAGGGCTTGGGTGGCAGGTGGTGCCAGGGAACTGCAGTCCCTGAGCTTTGCCTAAGCTTGCCTAAGCAGGCACTTTAGACTGCTGAGCTACCTCACAGGCCCTTGTTATGTAATTTTAATGCAAGTTGATTCTTCAAATGTATGATATGGTGGAGGACATCCATGAAGTCACTCTAAATTAATTGAAGTTAATTCAGTTGCTGCTACTTCATGTTTAGAAGCAAATGCCTCTTAAATTATAAACATCATTACTACCACAGTTGTTAGAGAAATAGATGAACTTATGGAAGTGATACTAATTCAGAATGTATATGCATCTGGTTGGTTCAAGTATTACTGTGGTATGCCAGAGAAGCCTAAAAAGTGTTTTGGAAAAAAGGTAGTATTTACTCCTAAAAATATAATGAAGAAGTGAATTTTAGCTCATGTAGAATTGAGAATGTAGCCTGAGAATAGAGGGAATCAGTGAACAAATCCACCTATAATTGCCAGTACAGTTCCCATAAGACATAACTGGGCTGGGGAGATCGCTCAGCCATATAAGTGCCTGCCTGGCAAGCACAAGGTTCTGAGTTCAATCCCTGGTATCACAAAAACTAAAAAAAAAAAAAAAAAAAAAAAAAAAAAAAAAAAAAAAGACATAATGGAAGTGTGCAACAACATAGTAGGTTTCATGTTGAATGTAGAATGCTATCTAGGGAAGAACTGGCTAGGGCAATTCTGGTTGGCCTTCCTACAGTAAAAATGGCAAATGAAACTGAGGGCTCATAATATAGCAGGGGATCATTTGATGTTTCCTCCATGTAGTGTGGCTAATCAGCTAAATACTTTTACTCCGCTTGGGATGGCAATAATTATTGTGGCTGATGTAAAGTATGCTCATGTGTCAATGTCTGTTGCTACTATAAATATATGCTGAGGGGCTGGGGAGATAGCTCCGAGGCACAAGTGCCTGCTGGGCAAGTACAAGGTCGTGAGTTCGAACCCTGGTCCCACAAAAATAAATAAATAAATAAATAAATAAATAAATAAATAAATAAATATATGCTGAGCTCATACAATAAATCCTAGGAAACAAATTGATGTTATTGCTCATACTATTCCAAAAGGAATAGTATACTATTCCTACTAGCTCATACTATTCCATATCACTGAAAGGATTTTTTCCAGAATGTTACCATATGAAAAATGATTTTATCCTCAGTTAAAGATGTCTACAACTTCCTTTTTTCCTCTCAATGTTGAGACTTATTCATCACAAATAAATCAAGCAGTTAATCTGTTGCACATTCCTTTGTATACATGTTCTATAACTCCTGAATGACATTGATGCTGGATTGTTTTTTATTTCAGCTTTGTAATCAATTAATAATGATACTCGGGGCCCAGCAGGATGGCTCAGTGGTCTAAAGAGCCTGCAGGTGAATGCAGGGACCGTGGTTCGACCCCCAGCACCACATGCTGCACCAGCTTTGCCCTCAGGGCAGGCTGAGCCGGCCATAAAAATAAATAAACAAACAAACAAAAGTTCTGAAACAAGAAAAAAATAATAAAATAATAATGATACTCACCATCCCTGTGACCTTGGCAAGTTACTTACAACTTCACCCAGCTTCTTATAGACACTCTGCTTGTAGATACTGTTAGTAAAATGAGGACAGTGGCCTACTGATACCATATGGCAGATCCAACACGTAGATTTCAGGCTCTTGTGTGCAAGCAAAAAATTCAAGCACACATCCACTGGGGAAGGCAAAGGCAACAGCATTTCCGGAAGGAAGATGTGCTCAGGATAAGTTCCTGCTGCCAAAAATGTGGCACCAACAGAAAGATGGCTCTGGGGCAAGGAAGTAAAAAAGAATCACAGCTTAGCATACAGATAAATCAGGCTTTCAGATTTTAAAAAGAGTTGCATCCCAGCCTGAGTGCTCTTGGTGGGTCTCAAGGTAAATCTGACAGGAATGGCTGGTAGCATACTAAGTCATCTCGGGGGCTTTCAGTAAGCATGCACGCCCAAGAGTTCATTCTGACCAAATCAAGCGTATGATATACCCATATTTATGAACCCTGAACACAGAGAAAAGATTACTGATGGGCCACGAGACCTAACATGCACGTGCTCTTCTAACCTGCAGCCTCAGAGATCTTCTAGGTCTTTGAGTTTTCATTTCTCTGAAACAATTAGAGGAGGACTGGCCATGGAGTATTGCCTGAGCTCAAGTGGGTAGAGAGAAATGGTCTTCCAGCCCCCATTGTGCTATCTGTATTACCTACTTGGAATTTTGTGATAAAAATGGAATGAATTCATACGTGTAAACCCTTCACATAGTGTAATGGTTCTTACCAAAGTGTTGCTAGGCTCAGACGAGCATGTAACTCTTGCCTGAAATAGAACACCCTGATCTTTGAACAGCTCCCAGTTGTTATGGTTTAGATCCAAAATGTTCCCCAAAAGTCTAATGTTTGGAGGGGAGGCCAGGCTGGAAGTGGCTGGTTGTTGGGGTGTGAAGTGCAAGGCTGTACTGTCCTCCCCGACTCTCCCTTTCTTTCTGCATGGCAGTCACCACGAGTAGCTTTCCTCAGCCTTGTGTCAGCACCCTTAGAGCCAACCAACTAGACAGAGTCCCCCTGAAACTGAACCAAAACAGACTTCTTCTGAGTTACAGGTGCCAGGTAGTTTTGTTCCAGCAACGCAAAGGCGGCTAATACTCCCTTCAACCCTTCCATCACACAGCCAATTCTGGGCCCAAGCTGCTGTCACGCATTTCCCACATCTAACCCAAGACAGACTTCAGCAAGGTGACATGCGTTTCTCCCTTGTTTGCTGTCGTCATAATCTGGGACCAGGATTCACTCTATCTTCAGGGTTGATCTTCCAGGAAGGAGCCTGTAGTCCATCACAGTGCACCAGTTAGATGGGTGGGCAGCTATTTCTTTTTCTCCACACCATACCCTTCACCTCCGATGACTTTACTAAGAGCAGGGTCTGATTTATCTGTGCCCACATGACCAGCCAACTAAAATTCCCTGTTGCAAACATCCTGGCTCGGACCAGCCCTTTCCCTGCACACCAGCAATCACCACTGTTTGTCCTGTACAAGACCTCCTGACCTTCGAACGCGTCTGATCAGCTCTTGTGGCTGGGACCCCGCCATCAAAAGCTGTTCTTAATTTACAGCGCTGACTGATCATTAGTAGTCCGAAAAGGGCCATTAATTTATTTTTCTGCATATTGGGTAGGAAGAATTATTCAACTGCTCATTCATCTTAAGGCAGATCGATACTCTAGCGAAGGCTAAAAGTCTGCCAATAGATGTGTGCTCCCAAGCCATGGACGTGCAGAGGACTGGGGGAATGAAAAGACGTCCAGGGCAGTAGTTGCCAGGAAAAATACGGAGGAAAGCAGATAGAAGTGAACAGCCAGGGCAGGGGCGAAAGGCGAGCCAGAAGAAGTCCCCAGCTCCAGGACAGGCAGGGAACAGGAGCCAAGGGGCTGGAGCGTGAGAAGAGCTAGGGAGTCGGCGGGCGGCGGAGCGAGGGACGCACGCGTCGGGCCGGCCCACTGCTCCTCAGCCGGGGGGGGGGCGAGGCTGACGAGGTTCTCCCCCGCAGGACGCCAAATGGTCGCGCCCGACGGCGGCGGCCAATGGGCAGCCGGGATGTTGGAGCGGCGGCGGCGGCGGCCGGGTCGCTCGCTGGCTGGGGGACGGCCGCCGCCATGATGCTTGTTTGCTTTCAATGAAAACGAGGGGGGCGCGGAGGAGGCGTCGGCGTCGGAGGCTGCGGCGTCGGCGGCGCGGGGGCGAAGCGGCGGCGGGCGCGGTGCAGCGGGCCAGGCCGGGGGCCGAGCGAGCTTAAGGGCGTAGTGGCGGCCGCCGAGCCGCTGAGGCGGGCCGTGGTGGCGGTGGCGCCCGGAGGGGGAACAAAGAACGGCGGCTGAGGCGGGACTGGTATGGTGGTTCCACAGGTCAGACCCCGCTGCGCTCACAGGGAGGAGGCGGCGGCGGCGGCGGCGGCGGCGGAGGAGGAGGAAGGCGGAGCGGTGAGCGAGGTGAGCGAGGTGAGCGAGGCGGCCGAGGCCCCGCGGCGGCGGCGTGCCCCGGGCGGCAGTGCCCGGGGCTCGGGTCGCGTCGCGCCCGCCGCGTCGCGGCAACTTTAATGTAGTTTGGTGGCCGTCGGTCGGACTGTTCCCGCCCCCACGCGCGGCCACGGCCGCGACTCTCCGGGCCGCGCCCCCGCGCCGCGCTGCCGCGGGCGTTGACTGACGGCGGGACGAGGCGGGGCCGCCCGGCCGCAACTTTGGAGTAGGGCTGTGGGACGGTGCGGGCGGGGGACGGTGGCCCTGTGCGCTCCGCGGCCGCAGCGCCCGCCGCACACAGAGCCTCTGCGGGTCTTCTTCCCCAGAAGCGTGTTAGGCTGCGTGTAAGGCGGGTGCTTTGGGGGCAGGGGACGGCGGGGATTACAGATTAAAGAGCACGTAGCACCGGACGAGATTTATTTTATGGTATCGCTGAGTACTCAGGATGGTGATATTTATTTGACCCAGTTTTCTACAGTAATCAATGCCTTTTCGTTTTTCAATGTTATTCCTTTTTTCGGGAACTTAATGTTTTTCTTTTTTTTTTTTTTTTTCTCTTTTCCTTATTTTCCGCACAGACCCTGCTAACCGATGCTTCTAACTTTAGCTATTATGAATTTGCAGGTGGCAGATTCGTGAATGATTATCTTGTTTGACCGTCTTGGATTTGCTGTTACTGTGTTAGGCTGACACTGTTGACATAATCTGTCAAAATCTGAATGTGATTTCTCTGTACGTTCCTGTTTTCCAAGTGGATGGTCTCATCACTGGTGCTGAATATTTTTGCCTACATGTGTCTGGGAATTTAACTTTTGGAGAGGAAGAGAGTGAATCAGTGAAGAATAAAGTGGTGTGTAATAGCAGGTACCGTAAATAAACGGTAATGTTCATTTACTACCGTGAAAACAAGTTTTGTGGACTGTAGGAGCTGTTCTGGCCATTGAGCATCAAAATGTTTTGAAGACTTTTTTGATAATTGCTGTGGAGACAGTTGTCAAACTCTAAAATGAGATGACTTAGAAAAATTTTAATGTTTTTTAGTCCAGTGATCTAATCCAGTCACTTTACTTTAAAACGAAATTGTTGAATAGCTGCTCATAGGGAAAGGGACCCAGAAGAGAAAAAGTTTGTTGCCAAAAGCATAACAGTTATGAGGAAAAAAATCAGGTGTTGTGTGCAAATGAGAACAGTGACAGTGTAGTGTAATTGCTGAAGATTTGCTCTATGAGGAGGACGGGGTATGTTTTAATGGGTAGAAGTCATTTAAGATAGTCCTGTCTGGACATTTTTTGGCCAACAGTATATTTACAGGAATGACAATAAAAAGTCAAATGTTTGACGAAAGATGCAGTGTTTTCTTCTGAGACTGAAGATTACAAAAGTCCTGGGGCCTGCAAGATGGTTCAGCCGTCTAAAAGACCTGCTTAGGAAGGCTTAGGCAACTGCAGGGACTCAGGTTCCATACCTGTCACCACATGCTGCTCCAGCCCCACCCCCAGGGCAGGCCGAACAGGCCATATACAAAATGAAATAAAAGTCCTAATATAATTTAATGAAGATACGGCTAGATTAGTAGCTTTTTTGAATATCTATTCAACTTGTAGGCGCTTATGTGTGTCTTACATTTTGTTGGCAAAGTAAAACGATAATTGTTGGGGAATTCCTGTTTCTTATACACAAAGAGTTTGATTTGTACAATTCTATCCTCATCACTAATGAAGGTGTTGTAAGGAATTTGCCCAGGTGCTTAAAATTTGTAAGTGTGCATTTTGATTAATGCTTAAACATTTTACTTTATTTTAGCCTTATTTGTATTCAGATTATAAGCTTTTTCCTTTTAGTGAAAGAAAAGGGTAATACTTTACATAAGGCATTATACAGTAAATGATTAAGGCAGTGGAAGGCTGTATTCTTTGAGTCTTAGGAGGTGAGGGGTCAGAAAGAGGTCACATTTGTAACCTCATAGGCAGTATTCACAAGTTCTGGTTTAAAGCATATGTTTTACTGGAGATAAGACTTGAATTTGTGCATGTACAATGCTATGCACACTTGTGTCATGATTGGCACTTTATGTATCTGAAAAACAAAGTTTCAGATCTAGCTTCTACAAAACTTATACTGGTTTACTTTTCTTCTTGAACTTTACCTGCTATTCACTTCAGGGAGGTAGCCATCTTGCAACAAAATGTGCTTAATAAATCACTAGATGAAATTAAGAATTGCTGAATAAAATACTGTACTGTCTACATAGCCTAACTGCATTAGAATACAGTGGAATACACCTTTTCTTAAAAAAATTTTTTTGAACAAGTAAGAGGAAAGGGTTATTTGAATCAAAGATGTATGCTTATTTAGGCTACCTTAACTTTACCCACCTGTGGGCTTTGCCTTTCCCTTATCTGTTTACATTTTCTCTCTCTCTCTCTCTTTCTTTTCCTTGTCTCATTTTCTTTTTAATTACCTTTTTTTTTGTTTTCTTTTAAAACAAACATTCATTTGAGAGAAAGTGTAGCAGTAATTGGAATTACATTAGAAGCGGCGCACATCTAGAAGACCAGAATGACAAGCATTCCAAGCATGATCTTAGTCTCACAGGTTGCTACTGTGAGAGTCAAAAACCTGTTGTACGTTTGTAGGACCATTGTCTGATTCATCATGTGTACGTAAGTGCTACATTTTCTTGATAAGTTTTATGTCACCATATGTGGCCACTGTGTTGGACATTGAAAATTCAAAGATGAATATGCTTTTTCTGCTTGCTTGCCGTTTGTAGGCTTAATAGGTGTACCAGTTGTAGAACAACAGAAGAAAGACTGGCCAAAAGTAACACTAAGAGCTTGCCAAACTGAGGAGAGGGCATTTCAAAGGAGCCACAGTTAGAGTTGAATTGAGGTGTCCGTGCTAGGAAAAGGCCAGTGGTGAGGTGCTGCTGGAGAGCTGGAGGAACTTGAGAAGGACTTAGAAAGTGTGAGCTTCATTTCCTTATCTTAATAGTGAGGGAAGGAGCCGAAAGTCAGAGGAGCAGAGTGAGTTAGCACTTTGGCATCAGTATAGAGAATGCATAGAGGTTGCATGTTAAAAAAAATCAAGTCACGTTTTACATAGTAAGGGCTCTCTCTGTTTTACATTGGATATGCTCTTTTGAGTCTGTGGTCCTTTTTTAAAATTTTATTATTTTTTTAAACTTTATTTGTGTGATGGCTGGCTCAGCCTGCGGGGGTGGGAGGGTGGGGGAGGCTGATTGGGGGCTGGCACAGCGTGTGGGGGGGGGGGGGCTGGCGCAGCATGTGCTGGGGATCTGAACTTTCCAAAGCAGGCAGGCACTTTAGACCACTGAGCCATCTCACTGGCCCATGTGGTCCTTTTTGTACAGGGCTTAAGGGTTCTACCCAATTGCTCTATGATATAAAACCATTTAAAATTAAAATGTCAGGGCTGGGGAGATAGCTTGGCAGGCTAAGTGTAAGGACCTGTGTTTGATCTCCAGTACTGCATGCCATGCTAGCCAGTGAGACCCTGTACCAAATAAAAAGTTTTTTAAAAGATTAATTGAAGCCTCTATTAAAAAAATAAAATATCAGTATATTTTAGAAGAGGTTAAAAGCAATCAAAATGGTGAAAGCTTTAAAAGTGGTACATACGAAAATTCCAGTTTAAGAATTGTCTTCTCACTTAAGCTTAGGTAAACTAGAGAATTAAGCTGCAAAAACATAATGTTCACCAGAAGTTACAGTCACCAAGCTAGGGTTCTGAAAATCCTAAAAGCATGTTAGGATATGGCCTATAAATGTGAAACTTTTTTTTTTTAATGTACTTAGTTCAGCATCTATAGGGTCTCGCTACACAGAACAGATTTGTAGTGATCCTCCTGTTTTCAGCTTCCCACATGCTGAGATTACAGGGATGCACCACCCTGCCCAGACTCAATCACCCTCTTAGCATCCCCTGGGGACAGGGCCCACAAGACACTGGAGATTGAACCTCAGTCCATGTGTGTGGGAAGCAGGAACTTCAGTCTGCTGAGCTACCTGGCTGGCCTTAAATGTGAAACTGGATGAAGACAGTTTTCTCTACCATACATTGTTAGAATTGCAATATTAAAACTATGAAGTTTATAAAGCCATTACAGTCACTTTTGCTGTAAAGAAGCTCATAGTTTCCTAAAAACCTCTGGGCTTTGCATAACTATTTAATAGAAACTACACGTCTTAGCAAAAAACAGAACTTGGATGCAAAAGAGTTTGTCAGTGACACATTTTTAAAGCAAGAGACAATAAAGGTGGTAGCACATTTTTATGTATGTGAAATGGGTAAGATTTTTATGTGAATTGAAAAGACTTGGTTTATGCAGGGAGCTGTCAAAAGGGTTATTGTTGCTATGAGATCCTGAAAGGAGAGGTCACCAGAAAATCAGATGGAAAGTTATAATACTAGAAATGAATCAGTGTGGCTCATAACTTGAGAAACTGATTTAACCAGTAGATGTTGAAGGTGTGTCTGCTCTGTGTATTTCTCTGTTGTTCAGGGCAGCTGGGTGTTAGTTTTCTGCTTTCACCTACTTCTTTTTGTAGACAAAATAGCACAGAAACAAATTAGAAATTTGTACTATGTTGTTTCCTAATATATCAATCATGTTGGAACAAGTTCATATTGTCAGTTATATAGAACTGATTATGCTTGAATATAATATTTTTAAAATGGTACTATAACTTGGATCCTAAAATGCTTATTAAATAACCTGTGCCCCAGGCACTGTGTATAGAAATAGTGGTAATCTTGTGGGACATGTATTTTTTTCCTAGGTGTGGTTTATAGTAGTAGAGAGACCAAAAAACAAACAAAACAAAACAACTCTCATGAGGTTATATGGTAATTAGGAGTGTATCTGAGTATATAAAACATTTTGGTCATACTTAGGAGAAATGAATTCTACTTGAAAACTTAAGTCTTCTTACATGTTTTTGAGCTGAGTTTTGAAGAATAAATAGGACTTTGTCAAGCTAAGTAGAATATTTCAAGGGAAAGACCTAGCATAAGCAGAGTCAAGTTATATACTACATAGGCTGTGAAGCATAGGCTGCAAGGATGAGAGGGACAGAAAAGTTAGTCAGAGGCTTTTTTTTTTTTTTTTTTTTTTGCAAATGTTGGGACCTTAACCTGCCTCTGAGAATCCAGTAAGCTTGTAGGTAGGTAGAGGTAGGGGCATGATATAAGAGTTCATTTATAGAGGTCATACAGTTACATTCAAAGACACTAGAATTAGTGACCCACAGCAGTGAGCTACACACATAACAACCAATTGCATTTGATTCAGCAGTTCTGTGAAAGTTAGTGTCAATGATGCTATGTTAATTGTCAATATGACTTAACTTGGGAAATGGAGGAAAAAGAGCAGATTTGGGCAAGGAAATTGGCAGCATTTGAGACTTGGACATTTAGGTCAACAGTCTAGTAGGTATTTGGACAGGAGATTGGTGAGGAGTCAATATTGTTACATAGTTGGTATTAGAAGTTAGATGAGGGGCCCGATGGGATGGCTCAGTGGTCCAAAGCACCTGCTTGGGAAAGCTTGGGTGGCTTCAGGGACCGTGGTTCGATCCCTGGCACCACATGCTGCGCCAGCCCTGCCCTCGGGACAGGCTGAGCCGGCCATTAAAATGAGTGAATAAACAAACAAAGGTTCTGAAACAAGAAAAAAATAAATAAATAAAAAATTCTTTAGAAAAAAAAAAAGGAAGTTAGATGATTACTAAGGAAGCAAGTTTAAACAAAAACATTTTATGCCTTGGAAAAACTAAGATCCCTAGGCCAGCAAGATAACTCAATGGACCAAGCCCCTGCTTAGGCAAGTGCAAGGACCAGGGTTCAATCCCTGGCACCACATGCCCTGCTGGCCCCGCCCCGGGGCACACTGAGCCAACCACCAAATGATGGCGCAAGTCTGAAATCTCAGTGTTGGGGTGGCTACAACAGGAGGAACACTGTGAGTCTGAGCTGTGTAGTGAGATCCTGTACCAAATACATACATTTTTTAAAAAAAGAATAAGTTCTTCATTTGAAAGTTAGTTGAGAATTATGGATACAGTTGAAGAAAATAAAAGTATGCATGTGCAGAACTGAGTAATACAAGATGGGAATAGGAGAGATTGTTAGAAAAGTAAAAGGAGAGCCGGGGAGATAGCTCCGTGGCACAGGTGCCTGCCTGGAAAGTGCAAGGTCGTGAGTTTGAACCGTGGTCCTGCAAAAATAAATAAATAAATACATACATACATACATACGTAAATGGAGAACAGGAAGTAGAGTATTTTACATGTGCTAACAGAGGTAAGAATGCCAAGAAAGGGGGAGTTTTCAGGGTGATACATGATCCCCAGGTTTAGGGTAGGATAAGGGAGGCATGAATATGAGTTGATAGCATTTGGTGGCTAGGTGACTATAAATAAGCAAAACAAATTTTTGTGGTGCTAGGGAAGTAGTCAGATTGTAGACTTGGCTGGGGAACAGGCTGTAAACTATTTGGAACACATGTAGAAGACAAGGAGAGAGGTTAGTTTGAAGAAGTAACTAGAAGGAAAGAAGGTAGACATCTGTTGCCTTTTTTCCTTATAGGAAATTTTTAAGGTAAATTACATATATATTTTCAAGCATTTCCCTGATTTATTGACTAAGATTATTTTTTATTTGGTCACGTAAAATTGTTTTGCTTATGAAATTGATTTTAAAAATAGAGAATATTCTTCATTTGAGGTGGAATTTATCTGTAAAATCATAATATAACTCAATCTTCATTTACTAAAAGATTGAACTTTACTTTTTATATTCCTTGTGCTAGCTTTGTTCTTATGCTACAGTCGATAGCTCAAAGTTGAGTATTTGTTGAATTTTATGTGTACAATAGTAGCAAAGGGATCATTAAATACAGTATTTTTTTCCAAAATTGTTTGTTACATAGACTGGGCGGGGTGGTGCACACCTGTAATTCCAGCTCTTGGAAGGCTGTGAACAGGCAGATCACTACAAGTCCAATCAAGTAGTAAGATCCTGAACACCCTGTAAACCCTTCTCTAAAATACACACACACACACACACACATGCACGCACGCGCGCACGCACACACGCACACACACGCGCGCACACACACACACACACACACACACACGCGACCAAAATTATTTGTTACAGATGTAAGGAAAACTTAAATTGGAACTAACTCTTGGTACCTGAAAAGAATTAAGGCTAATACAATCTAAATACATTGACTGGGGCCGGGGCCATAGCTCAGTGGCATAAGAGCCTGCCTGTTAAGCAGAAGCTCATGAGTTTGATGCCTGGTACCCCCCCGCAAAAAAAAAAAAAAAAATATATATATATATATATATATATATATATATATAATATATATTTTCTTGGGGCCCAGCAGGATGGCTCAGTGGTCTAAATCGCCTGCTTAGGAAAGCTTCGGTGGCTGCAGGGACTGCGGTTCGATCCCCAGTACCACATGCTGCGCCAGCCCTGCCCTCAGGGCAGGCTGAGCTGTTCATAAAAATAAATAAACAAAAGTTTTGAAACAAGAAAAAAAAATAAGATTCTTTTAAAAAAAAAAAATACATTGACTATGTGTAGATTTTTATTAGGTAATTTTAAGTGTGGCATGATTGATCTGTTATGAGTTCCTCTTAATGAAAGAACAAACAAATGAAAAAATGACTTACAAAAGTTAAAATGTCAGTTTGCTCTCAACTTCCTGGGACACAAATTTTTTCTTCCATAAGATTGTATATAACTGTAAGTAAACACTACTCCATCATAAAGCAACGTCTGATAGTTTCTTTCATTTATTATAATATTTTGGAAATGAAAATTGGGACATTTATAGAATTCTTACTTGGTTGCTAGTTTCAGGGAAACTAGAAATTCAGTGATATAGGACTTGATGGTCACATAAAAAAAATTATTATTGGCCGGGCGTGGTGGCACACACCTGTAATCCCAGCACTCGGGAGGCTGAGGCAGGAGGATTGGTGCGAGTTCGAGACCAGCCTGGGCTACAAAAGTGAGCTCAAGGCCAACCTCAACTGCATAGTGAGACCCTGTCTCAAAAAGACAAAAAAAAAAAAAAAAAAAATTAATTGAATACTAATGATGTGATGCATACTGTGCTTTACATAACAATTTGTGATTTAGTCCTCACACTAAAGTTGTAAGGGTAGATATAATCAATTTATAAACGGAAAAACTTAAGCCTTAATGATCCTATATGGTAGTAGGAGAATTAGGCATATTTAAAAAAATTAAGGTGAGGTTGGTGAATACAATAGTAGACATTTTTAAAGGTTTAGCAGGGCTCAGAGCAAGGAATAAACTCCTGTGTTTGAAACAGATAGGGAAGGCAGTGTAATGACCTTTTTGAAATTAGATAATCTGATGAGTAGGGGCTTTTCAGTGTTTGGGACATTTCAGTAAGAAGCAGTAGCACATGCTAGGTCCTGGAGGTTTATAAGTGGGCATGGGTGTCTGGGAGGCCCATGGTGAGGCTAGCAGGCACAGAGGGGACAGGACAGAAGCAAACCTTTTTGAGGAGCCTGTGTTTTCTCTGTTTAACTAGCTTAACATATACAGTTAGCACTGTGAATGTATGGACTCTTGCCAGCTGTAGACTGAAAATATTTGAAAATAAATCGCTCTCCTCCCCCCCCCCCCCCATATTTAGGGCAGGATCTACAGGTCTCACTGCATAGATCAGATTCTCCTGTTTTCAGCCTCACAGGTGCTGGGATTTTGTGTCACCGTGCTCAGTCTCAGTCGCATCTCAGTGTGCCCCCATGGGCGGAGGCGACATGGGGATGAAACCCAGCCCCTGTGCTCTGCCTAAGCAGGCACTTTAGTCTGCTGAGCTATCAGGCCAGCCCATAAATTGCATTTGTACCGATCATGTATAGGCTGTTTTCTTGTCCTTATTCCCTAAGCAATATAACAGGTATTTACATTGTACTAGGTACTATTATTCACAAGCTGTGATTTGGAATATAGGGGAGGATGTGCGTAGGTTATATGCAAATCCAGTGTTCTTTTATAGGAGGAACTTGAATGTCCTCAACTTTGGTGTATGCTGGATGGAAGCAGTCCTTTGCAGATATTGGGTGAAGACTGTATTTGAGCTGCTTTTTGTCCTGTTCAGTGTCAGATTCTAAGGGACTAAGAGGAACAAGATAGAGAGTTTTAGGAATATGAAATGTGTTTTTAGTAAAATCACTAAGGACAGTATTAAGATAGAGGAGAGTAGAAAAAAGAACATGGATTTGAGATTCTGAATAGCTCAGATAAAAGCTAAAGGAATTAAGGCCGGAAGTGAGAAATTGAGAGATAAAATGGCCAAAAGTGGTGGCTAAAATACTCACTTTAGCTTGAAAAGTGGGTTAGAGTGTAGGGATTCGTTGATCTTACTGCAAACAGTTCTAGGTAGGAATGAGAAAGATAGAAGAGGAAAAGCTGGGCCAGGTGGTCGCCAGTCTGCCTGATGGACAAGAGGAACTCAACATGTTTATACTTTTGCAAAGTTTGTATCCCATGACACAAGGTTGCTTAGGGACTAAGAGCTGGGCTGAACCAGACAAGATGTTTTTCTCAGCACTGGGGTAACTTGTCTGCTTTAGGCACTGAGGCTTATTCCCACCAACACACACTTGCTCAATTTTCTGACTTAACTGCTGCTCCCATCATTAGAGTTTTAAGAGGACTGGAGAGTTTGAGACCTACACGCTAATTTCATCCTCTAGTAAGATTTGTTTTGATCTTTGTTTCTTTCACTAGCATCTTTTCTCTATTCCTTCTTTGTTATTTGCGTACAATCTATCTCTTCACATATATTCATCACCTGTTGTACATTTACCAGCTGTTTATAATACAGTAGCTCCAAAAGAGGGTTAGAATTTAAGCTTTGTTTTTTGAGGCAAGAGTAGTCATCTTTTGCAGAAGTGATCATGTTACTTTGTTTTTTTTTTTTTTTTTATTAGAACATTAGTGATGGGTTATGTGTGTAAACTTAATTGTCCACACTGTATATGATGAGTTTAAGGGGAAAGATGTGATGAGAGTAAAATTATTCTGAATTGAAATTATAAAAAGATTAGGGGGTGAGTGGGCTACCTTAGCTAACTTCAGTGCCTGCTTAGGCAAGTGCAGGGGCTGGGGTTGGATCCCTAGTATGAACATGCTGTGCTGACCCCATCGCCTGGGCATGCTGAGCAGGCCACCAAGACTGGGTGTGGTGGTACATGCCTGTAATCCCAGCAAATCTCAGCATTGGGGTGGCTGAAACAGGAGGATCACTATAAGTCCAAGCTTCATGGTGAGACACTGTATCAAATACATAAAAATAAATAAGGACTAGGATTAGCCCAAAGGGAACAATATTAGACTCATTGTGTTTTTAATTTGGATAATTCCATTACTATACTGGTTAAAACAATGAATAATTTACAGAACATGGTAGGTATGTCAGTCTGTACTTACTAGAGAAACAGACTGAATGTACAATATCCAAATATTATGTAAGAATTCACAAAATCATCCAGTCTTTTTTTTTTTTTTTTTTTTTTTTTTTTTGAGACAGGGTCTCGCTGTACAGTTCAGGCTGGCCTTGAGCTCAGTTTTGTAGCCCAGGCTGGTCTCGAACTCGCACCGATCCTCCTGCCTCAGCCTCCCGAGTGCTGGGATTACAGGCGTGCGCCACCACACCTGGCTAAATCATCCATTCTGGTAGTAGCCTCCCACAGAGTCGATATGGAAGAGTGCAAAAGGTCTGTCCACATGCTGGAGACCTGCAGGATCCATAGTGTCCTGTGCAAGTCTGTATCAGGAGGCCCGAGAGTCTGCATCAGAAAGCTGAAGCATCTATGCTGGAAGCCAGGAGATGGTGTCCAAAGTGAACGCAAGAGCTGAGCTTTTCCCAAGGAACAGAAACAGCTTTTTTCACTTCCTTTTTATGCCATTCATGTGGGAAGCCCATTGGTTGCTGTCTCTCATGCTTGGTATATCCTAGCAAATCTTCAGTAAATTCCTTCAGCCACATCCAGAACTATGCTGAACCACTTTAGTTAGGCATATCTTACTCAACTTGATACAATTAACTGTCACAGTAGACCTGCCTCCCCAGGCAAAAATTTAATGTAAAATTTCAGAATTTTTCATTTAAAAAATTACAAAATTATGTTTATGTGATATTTCAGATGTTTTACATGTCTTGGTAGAAGCGAGATGCAGCAGTGCTCATTGCTACCTAAAAACATTCAGTGTACCTGTGAATGAATTGTATTAAAGAAAAGTGAGGGTTAGGTGGATATAACTTTAGCATAGGTAGTACCTTGATGGCTTCTTTTGTAAAAATGGAAAATAAGATTATTTATTTATTTTTATTTCTTTAGGGAAGGTTCTGTGGGTGTTCAGGGTCCCGCTACTAGATTGGACTCCTAGTGTTCTGCCTGTTTACAGCTTCCCAAGAGCTGGGATTACAGGCCGGCGACACCATGCCCAGTCTCAATTGCTGTCTCAGCCAGCCCCAGAAGCGGGGGTGGGGCTGGGGCCACTGCAGCAGGTCTAGACATTGAACCCCTGACCCCTGCGCTTGCTTTTAGGTGCTTTTAATCCGATGAGCTATTTGGCCAGCCCAATAAGATTATTTTCTGATATGTGTAATTTGACTTCCTTTACTTATTTTTCTCTTTTGTTTTTATTGAGTATAACTGAGAAATAAAATATTTAAGATGTACAACATGACTTGAGATACATATATGAAGTAATTGCTATAAATAAGTTAACATACACTTCACATACAGCACTTCTCATCACTTAGGAAAGTTTTATAATAGCACAAGTAAAAAACACTGCACTCAAACAGAAAAATATATTCAGCATGCTATTTGCAGAAAGTTAAGTGAACGTTCTAGACTGTTACTTTTTTCTTTTTCTTTTCTTTATTTATTTTCTTATGGCGGGCTTAACCTGCCCTAGGAGTGGGGCTGGCGTAGCATGTGATGCCAGGGAATCAAACTGGTGGTCCCTGCGGTTGCCTAAGCTTTCCTAAGCAGGCATGTTATCGACTCTGAACCATCTTGCTGGCCCCTAGGCTTTTTCTTTTTGCAGGACCGGGGTTCAAACTCATGACCTTGCACTTGCCAGGCAGGCACTTGTGCTACGAAGCTATCTCCCCAGCCCCCCTAGATTTTTCTTGATGTGTCTGGATAATGCACTTTCTTTTCCATTTTATAATTTCACTATTTTCCTACTTCCCATTCCACCAAAAGCATGGGTTGGGGCTTTCCAGGAAAATGAAAATAGTATGATGGTATGGTGTATTTGCAACAGATGGTGTTAGCCTCATATGGGGGGCTCCAGAGGATGGCATACATCACAGAAAAACCACTACACTGCTGGCTCTTAGAGAAGTTAAAAACGTATATGCAGCAATCTCAGTGACTAAGGTTACCCAAGCATTCATTGCCATACTAATGAATGGCTGGAAGCCTATGGCCAGAGGCTTTGAGCCCCTCTTGTACTGTAGAGGCCAAAGGTAACCTGTGTTAATCTAACGATGTCTCAGTAAACTTCATGTTAACATATTTATGCAAGTTTTTCTTTTCCAGAAGTGTGTCTACATTTTTGTGGCAGACTATTTTTAAATGTATAGATTTTTTATTGAGCTTTATCACAGTAAGGTATCAGAATAATGAGCTGAGACTAATTTGGCATAGAATTATTGGGAAATTACCTGAAACATGAGATACATTGCATTTTGATGTACATCTCCAAGTGAATTTGATAATTTTTTTTGGTGTGTGTGTGTTTTAATGGCTGGCTCAGCCTGCCCTGGGGGTGGGGCTGGCACAGCCTGTGGTGCTGGGGATCGAATGGTGGTCCCTGCAGTTACCTAATCAGGCGCTTTAGATCGCTGAGCCATCTTGCCAGCTCTCAGAATGTTTTTTGAAGCACGTTCTGCAAAACTTGTTTTATTTAAACTTGCTGAAGTGGGCAGCATGCAAGGTTGTAGTGTTGAGGGAAACAGTGTGAGTAATTATGATCCATATGGAGGCTGCATTGGGTGAGGGAGGAGTAATAAGCTTATCCTTGAAGTATAGGTAATATACTTCATTTTGTAAACAGTGTGATTAATGGTTTGGAGATGGGAAAATGGGAAACATACCTGAAGGATGGCTGTTTGTCTGCTAGTAGCATTGATAAAGAGATGAGCCACACATGGTACACAGAACTCTGGGAGTCGAGGTAGGAGCTTCACAAGTTTCAGCCCAGCTTGAGCAAGTTAGTAATTTATTTTAGCAAATCCTGTCTCAGAATACTGTAATATGTATTCCAAGGGGGAGGGATGTAACTCTGTGTAAAGCTCTTGGGTTTAATCCCCAAAACTGGGTGGAGGGAGGGAGAGAAGGTAGGTTACAGAGAGAGAAGCATTGGTTGTGTGAAATGTTTGCCAAGATAGGGTAAAATTCTGGATTGTGGAGCCTGAATTTGTTTTCTAAGCAGTAGAGATCTTAAAGCAGAAGGGATGATAAAATCATTATAAAGCTGTACAGGACCAGAAGTCAGCAGGAGAGTTTTTAAGCACAGGAGCAGGGAGACCATCTATATTTTGTTTGCTCACTGAATATGCCTAAGGGACAAGTAAACCTTCCCTTGCGCTCACAGCAAGAGGTAGTTTCACAGTTTGGAGCAAAGCACTCACTGGAGTTCAGCTGCTACCCCAAACCCAGCAAAGATGGGAGAGGGAAGAACCATCTTACTTCATGATTGCATTCAAAAGGAAAAATATTTGGTCCTTAGAAACTTTTATGTCAGAAATCTACAAAGGACAGCTCTTTTTACTGTTTTGTTGGTAAAGCTTATTTTCAGGAAGAATAGTATATAGATTAGGTGTACTTGTGAAAGAGTAGTGGTAGTAAAAATAAGGGTTATAGTATGGTTACATTATTACAAGATGTTTGCTCTCCAAGACCTAGACTTTATTCTTAGTCATGCCAAATACATTCCGAATTCAACAAAAATGATTGTTGAATTGCTTTTGAGTGTTTATATAAAAATCTGGATCTAGGTCATGAAGGGAATGATGGACCAGTTCATTAATGTAATATAACTAGGCAGTACTCAAGACACTGGGAAATATTATACAAACTGCCTAGGAAAGTGGATTCTTTAGTAAACATTAGTATTCACTGGAGGGAGTACGGAACTTGTATATTTGTTGGGAAGGCTGCGGGGATATGTGATTTTGAGTCCTTGTGACTGAGTAGGACTTTAGGATGAAAGTTGTCTTTTTTGTGAAGAAGTTAGCATGTGTCTGAAAGGCTGACTTCTACAGTGAGAAAGCAGCTATGTGTTGTGATCTTAGTGTTACGTCAGTGCCAATGATTCATCTAGTGGTTTTAATCTAGTTTATCTTCCTCGCCTGAGGAATGTTCAGTAGGAATTACAAAATGATTGTTCCTTTTATTTTTTAATCTTTTATACTTTCAATGCTGGGGTTGTTAGAAAATAGTCCTCTTCTAAAGGGTTAGCCATGTAAATCTTTGGAGTTTATTTGCTACCTTAAACGTTTGCATGTCGTGTACAGATCCCCCCCTTGCTCCTTCGTCTTGTCTTTACTAGTTTCCTCTGTTATTAATTCATCATTTCTGCTACTGACAGTTCTTGCAGAACAGATAAGATTGTTATTCTATGTTATTTATTCATGAAATAATATAGTCCATGTTATTTATTACATATTTATTTTTATGTTTCAGTCCATTATAATCATAATTTGTTTTGCTCAAATTATCACAACTTTGGCCAGTGAGAAAGATCCTCTGTAGCTGATTCCTATATTATGCTGACATGACTTCATTAGACATAGCTTTTTGGCAATGAAAGATGTTCCATTCTTGCTCTTGATCTCATATTTATTCACTCTTGCTCTCTGTTTCTGTCTTGTGGGGTTTGAACCCAGAGGCTGCAAGTTGAGTCATACACATGACCCTGACACCAGCTGCCCTTGTGTTTTTTGGGATTGAATCCAGGCTTTACACTGATTTATGCCCCGAGGCATTATGTTATGTTGTGTTATATTGTGTTGTTAGATTGCTTTGTGTTATTTTTTTGGAGATAAGATCTCACTAAAGTACTAGCTTCAGGCTGGACTCAAACTAGTGATCCTCCTACTTCAAACTTCCATAGTGCTGAGATACAGGCCCATTTTATACATTTCTTGCCCTACACTTACAGTTGCCTATTTTACAAAGAACTTTGCTATCTTGGTACAGTAGGCCTCCCCAGCCCTTCGCATGATTTCTCTTTTTGAGGTTGTAGTTATTCATGATCAATCATGGTTCAAAATAATAAAGGAAGGGCCAAGCATACAGCTCAGTGGAGTGCAGTGCCTGCCTGGCGAGTGCAAAGTCCTGCGTTCAATTCCTGATGTGTTCCCCCGCAACCCCCCAAAAATAAAGGAAACATCCAGAAATAAACCCTTAGTATATTGTAAGTTGCACACTGTCCTGGACAATGTGTAATGAAATCTTGTGCCATTCTATGCTTAGGAAGTGAGTCCAGTATATGCTCTGTATATACCTCCCCCCACCTATTAAATCAATAACCCTCTGGGATATCCAGATATACTGTCATAGTCTCACAGAGCTAGTGTTAAATAAAACACTTGGGTCATGTTTTCAGAATGTGGGAGTAGTGAAGCTGTTGATTTGCATGGTGTCAGAGGTTATAAAATATTCATTTAAGTAAAAGGTGAATGTTATTTACTTAATTAGGGAAGAAAACGATTGATAAGGTCCACTGTATATTTATTTATTTATTTTTTGTGGGACCGGGGTTCAAACTCACGACCTTGCACTTGCCCAGCAGGCACTTGTGCCTCGGAGCCATCTCCCCAGCTCCCAAGGTCCACTGTAGATATGAATCTTTTTGGGATTGTGAAAAGGAAAAGATATATGCTGTCATTCATAAACTGCAAAAGTTACAGCCACAGTGTATGTGATAAGTGTTCATTTAAGATGGAAAAGGACTTAAAGTATAAGGGTTAGTGGTAGCCACAATTTCAGATATACATTGGGGTTTTGGAATGTATTACCTTACAGATAAAGAGCGGAGGGACTTCTGTATTAAAGTACTATTTCTCATGGGCTGGGGAGATAGCTCAGTGGAATAAGTATTTGCCTGGCAAGCTCAAGGTCCTGAAATTGATCCCTGGTGCCACCAAAAAAAAAAAAAAAAAAAAAAAAAAAAAAGTACTATTTCTTTAGAACTCTTCAGTGAATAGTTAAAAATCATGAATTTATATTGATACTCTCAAATCACTTTATTATTCATGTTTTTAATTTCCTTGAGTAATAAAAGGTCTCTTAACCAATGTTCTTGATTCCTAACATTGACATAAACACCTATTTAATCTTAAAAAATTTGAAACAAATAGTTCAGTGTAATACAAACAGCCTACTTTATCTTTTTCACAACTGCTTACGTGTGTGCTAAGTTCTTTATATATTTTTATTGGCTGTCATTTAGGTTCACATTTTTTATCTCACAAGTAATGCAATTGTAATAAGTATAAAAGGTACACAGGTTGTGTAGTGGTTGATCAGCTGTCAACTTGAGACATTTAGAAGCTTAACTAAATTGACTTAGCAGTTCCACACCCTAGAGTGTAGAAGAGCCATCCTAGGGTGTGTCATCACTTAAAGGATATAAAAGAGAAATGAAGGACAGGGGGTTCCATTTCTTTGGAGGAGTTCCAGTCTTCACCCTCAGCTTAGACTTTGTCTCCTGGCTTCTAGCACAGACTGTTTGACTTCCACCTTGGATCCTTCAGCCTTCTGGTGTAGACTCATCAGTCTTCCATGGCAGACCCATCAGCCTCCTGATATAGACTTGCACGCAACGCTGCAGTGAGGTTCAGACCTTGGACTAAATGAAGCCTTCAGTCTCCAAAATGCAGACACCCTCTGCATGCTTCCTTATCTGATTCTGTGGCTGACAATTTGTAAGCCAGTCTTGTAATTTCTTATATATCTGTACATCTTGCATTGCATCTGTTCCTCTAGTAAAACCCTGATTGATACAGGTTGTATGTTTGCTTAGTAATTGTTTGAAAAAACTTACTTACATCCATCCACATCCAAGACCAAGTGTTTGAGTATAGAACACTTTTGAGGTAAGGTTCATATAAAATTAAATATAGCTGGTATAAAATTGAATGCAGGGCTGGTGATATAGCTCAGTGGACTAAGCACTTAAGCTTAGATAAGCACAGGGCCAGGGTTCAATCCCTGACATTGCATGCCACTCTAGCCCCACTCCTGGGTGCACTCAGCTGACGACGGAGTCTGGGCATGGTGGTGCACGCCAGTAATTCCAGTACTAGGGAGGCACAAATCAGGATGATCACTGAGTTCAAGCTGTGTAGTGAGATCCTGCACAAAAGCAAGCAGACAAGAAAACATTATCAACCTAAAATTAACAGAGTTCTCTCCAAACCAAAGGCATTTTCAGCCTGGGAAATGCATGCTGTTATGGACTGTAGGCATGGCTAATGTTTTCAGGAAGATTTTAGTGAAAAGTCTGCTCAGCTGTATTAAGGACCATTGGTTATGGGGCTTCTTGCAGTAGTTGGTGATAGCTTACTGGTGAAGGTGGCTGTGTAGTGTGTAAGCAGCTTACATGGAATATGGTAGTCTCTTCCTTGAACTATATGTTCCAGTACTCCCAATGGATGCCTGAAACTATCTGTGATGAAGTGTAATTTATGAATTATAAGTTAGGCATGGCAGAAGATTTAACAGCTAACTGCAGCACTAGTTGGAATTTATCCCCCCCCCCTTTTTTTGTTTTGAGAACTTTCACCTTTTCATTTAAGGGACGTATTTTGTAACATCCCTTTCTTGGTATATCCAAATTCCCATCATTACTATTCTTGCTGTTTGGGGAATTATTAAGTAAAGGATCACTTGGCCAGCAGCATTGTTGTACCACAGCAGTCAGTCTGATATCCATATGGTTACCGAGTGCCTAACGGGCAGGTAGTATATATAGCATGGATATACTGGATATAAACATGACTCACAAGGACTGAGCAAGAGTTGATCACACAACTCAGAGCAGTGCACAGTTTTAAATCTATCACTTGTTACTTTTATCTCATTTAATGTTTTTTTATTTCATTTTGCATAATTATTTTGTTTATTCTGGTTAATTTCAAGCCATGGTTGTTGAGTAACTGAAACTAGATAAGTTAATACTGCTGTACTAATGGTTTTGAGGAATTTCTTACGTAGTTCCTGTCAGAGACAAAAGTAAGTATGTGAGTGACCCCTCTGTTATGGCCTTGTAGCTCCATTTGTTAGCATTTGATCTTAATGACTTCATTTTGATAACCTACACAGAATGAACTTTAATTCAGAACTTGAGGGTTTTTTTTTTTTTTTGTCTTTTTGAGACAGGGTCTCACTATGCAGTTCAGGCTGGCCTTGAGCTCACTTGTAGCCCAGGCTGGTCCCGAACTCCAGCCTCCCGAGTGTATTCGGTGATTTCTGTCAGTCTAAAAAAATGTCAATTACTATATTTCTGTTCTAAAGCAACTTGCATATAAAGAAATTTTTTACAGATTTAATCTTTTTTAAATTTGGTACAGGGTCTCACTATGCAGCTCATACTCATAGTAATCCTCTTGTCTTAGCTTTCCCAGTGCTGGGATTACAGGCATGTACCACCAGCCCAGTTTTGGTGCTGGCATGGCGGCTGGTTCAGCATGCAATACTGGAATTTGAACCCAGGTCCTTGGGCTTGCCAGGCACGTGCTTAAGACCACCAAGCTGTCTTCCTAGCCCAAGAAATAATTTTTAATCAGTACATAACAAGCAACATTTTGGCTGTATTCTTATATCTTGTGTAGATGAATAATCTTATCATTTACATTCTTCAGTTTATGAGGCTTTCTTACCTCCTAATGTTCAACCTATTTCTTAGTTTGAAATACAGTTATACTTTCCACCAGTAGGAGGGGAGCAGTACAGCTTTAACTTATAATCAGATACCTTCAAATCTCGACTCTGTAACTTCCTTGTAAGTCTGAACAATTGCTCAGATGTTTTGGGCATCAGTTTTCTATTGGTATAATAGAGATAATTTGAGCTTTTCAGGATTAGCCAGTAAAACACTATCTACAGAAGTAGGAGTGAAACTAAGAGAAACCGTATCCTAGAAGTCAAGTCAAATAGACGTTTTTAGAATGGAGTGATCAGCTACATTAGAAGCTGATCATCATAGAACTTTAAAAGGTCCAGAAAATAAGGTTATTTGATAGGAATGTGAGATCAGTGGGTTTCTTGGTGGAATGTTAACATTTCCAAGTTGAATGGGTTTAGCTGGGAGAATACAGAACATAGGAAACTCCTAAGGATTTTTCTTGCTATATTGAATGAATGAAACATAGTCCTGGAGAAGAAAATGAGCTCAAGCCTTTTAATAGAAGGAGTAATGCCATACAAATGTGTGCTTAAAGTTCATTATGCAGCAGACCGGGATGAAGTGATGAAAGGACAGACTTGCCACAGTACTGTCTTTGAGCAGGCGGGATTTTGGGCTGGGTTTACCTGCCCAGGCAGACTCAGTGCTAACCTTGTAGGCAGTTTGTCCACAGTAAACAAGAATATAGATATTTATAGGTGGGAAGGATGGAAAAGACTTCTGATTTTCCCTCTTTTTTTAGTAAAAAAATAGAAGTAAGGTCATTAGCTGAGAAGAAAAAGCTGGAGGCGTATAAATTACTATTAGCCTGACAGGTTTAAAGAGACAGTGCATTCAGTAGGAATACTAGACAGATTTGGAATTTCCACTTTTAATTTCTGGGCAGCAATTTTGGTACTTGCTGACTACTTTGCCAGGTTATGAGTTTTCCTAGTTATATTAAGCTATGTCGGTACATATGGAGTGAGTAAAGAATTTCTTATACAAAGGTTATAGTTTGTCTAAAAGAATAAGGTGACATGAGACAAGGATCAGGGATTTCAAGGAACGTGAATAAGAATGATATTTAAAAATAAGCAAAGTGAACAATGTCTTTAATATTAGCAAATACGTAGTTCATCCTCAAATTTCTCTGATTTTCAAAAATCTTTTCCATTCAGTTTGTTCAAATTCATATTGAATTTATTTGCTGTGCCTATTAAATCATTTATTCCATCTGTTTCATCCCTGTTTTTTTATGCCATTAATTTAAATAAGGTCTTTTACTATAGAGAGCTTTCTTGGGGGGTTTAAATTTTTTTTAGGTTTTAAATTGTAAAATACATTTAAATTATCATTATAATCCATTGTACAATTCTGTAATATGTAGTAGTAGTTGTACTCATTTTAAATATGGATCTCTGTTTCGTTTTCCATACACTGGTCCAAGATGTAGATACTTCATTTGCTTCAGGTTCATTGTTTATTTTAGGGAAGAGGGGCAAAGAATTTACTGCTTCCTGTCCTCTCATTAAAGAGCTGCAAAGTTGGCTGCTTGTCCAGATAAGAGTGATCTTGCCTTGGGGCTGGGGAGATAGCTCCGAGGCACAAGTGCCTGCTGGGCAAGTGCAAGGTCGTGAGTTTGAACCCTGGTCCCACAAAAAAAAAAAAAAGAAAAAAGTAAAAAAAGAGTGATCTTGCCTTGCTGTTGTTTAGTTTTTCCATTGTTTCCTCTACTCCCTCCAGTGGTTTTTTTAACTATTAATGATCATTGCTTGAATTTATTATTTCATAAATAGTTACAAAATAATCATCTTCTAATTGTGTAACTTTGCATATATTAGCTGGAATTCTGTAAAGAACACTCATCTAGTTTCTGACAGAAATGAAGAATAAATGCTTGATGCTTTTGTTTTCCAGTATTCAGGTTATGTGGTTGATTTTATAGTAGTTAACATTTTGAATTCAAACCATGCATGGTGGTGAATGCCTATAATCCCATTGCTCTGGAAGGAAGATCACTAGTTTGAGCTCAGCCTGGTCAACTTAATGAGGACCTATCTCAAATTTTAAAAAATAATAAAAAGGGTTAGCGATGTAGCTCAGTATGAAAGGTTTGAATTTAATCCCTAGTAGCATAAAAAGGAAAAAAAAAATCAATTCATTACGTTTCTAAGGACTCAAGAATAATCATTACTGTGATTTTCAGATTATCTTTATTAGGCAGTTCACACTGGCACCTGTTTCCTTCACAACTCTGTACTCCTGGTAGCTTCAGGGCTTGTTTATATATGTCTTATCCTGGACCTGAAATCCTTTATTTCTCCAAGGAATCACATAGTGCCTTATAGTGGGAGATAGTATTTAAAGGTCATAGTATGTATGTCTATTTTTAAAAGGTTTTATTTTGTATATTTGATCTTCAAAATTCTGATTAGTTTCTTTTCTTCATTTACTAGGCATGCCCAAAGAAAAATACGAGCCCCCTGACCCTCGGAGGATGTACACAATTATGTCCTCTGAGGAAGCAGCCAATGGAAAGAAATCACATTGGGCAGAGCTTGAAATAAGTGGTAAGACATGGAAGCATGTATTTATGGCATGGAGATAAAGACAGGATAAAAAAATTCTGTTTTCTAAAGCCAGTACATAAAGAAGCAGTGATTGTAATTGAGAGATGCTAGTTTTTCTTAGAGGCAGAAAGATCCTTTTGAAAAGAATATGGTTTGAGTTCAAGTTCAAACCCATGGTGGTTTATGCTCATTTTCAAAGTTTTTTTTTTTTTTTTCTTAAATAAAATGTGGGTAGTATTATAATGAATGAAGTGAATGGAAGTTCTGATAAAGCAGGATGAAGGTTTTGCACTTTAAAAATGTATGTATGGGCCGGGCGTGGTGGCGCATGCCTGTAATCCTAGCACTCGGGAGGCTGAGGCAGGAGGATCGGTGCGAGTTCGAGACCAGCCTGGGCTACAAAAGTGAGCTCAAGGCCAGCCTGAGCTGCATAGTGAGACCCTGTCTCAAAAAGACCAAAAAAAAAAAAAAAAAAAAAAAAAAAAAAAAAAAATGTATGTATGTATGTATGTATTTATTTATTTATTGAAGAATTTTCTTCCCTTTTTTTTTTGTGGTACCAGGGATTGAATTCCAGACCCTGCACTTGTCAGGCAGTGCTTATTCTACTGAGCTATATATACTCCCTGACTTAACCTTTGCATTTTTAAATAGTACATTTCTAATAAGGTGAAATGGCTGTTTTATATAGGTCTAATTTTTCATATTTTGTTTTGCCATTTGAATCTCTGAGCACAACTTTCTTAGAAACAAAATCCTTAAAGAGCTGAAAAACAGGTATTGAAGTTGCCTTTTATCTTTAATACAATCTAGATCTGTTCAGTGAAATTTAGTTTTTGAACATGTTTGGTAAGTTGTAATTCTGTAGTCACATTTTTTGGATTACATCTCCTTTGCTTATAGTGAAAGTTCCCTAATTTTACAACATTGGGATAAAGTACAGTGTGCTTAGCTAGCTAAAAAGTTATGAAGATTATATCTGAGACTAAGGAGATTCTCCTTCACTGTTTCCTCTCTATTTTACACTGGGAATTTGAGGGCAATTTTGAATTACTGTTCTCTCTTTACTCTGAACTTTGGGGAGGAGGAAATTCTGTATACAAGATAGGTAGGAAAAGGGGAGATGGCTCTAAAGTAATTTTTTTTCCTTTCCTTTCCTTTCCTTTCCTTTCCTTTCCTTTCCTTTCCTTTCCTTTCCTTTCCTTTCCTTTCCTTTCCTTTCCTTTCCTTTCCTTTCCTTTCCTTTCCTTTCCTTTTTCTTCTCTTTTCTCTTCTCTCCTCTCTTCTCTCCTCTCCTCTCCTCTCCTCTCCTCTCCTTTTCTTTCTTTTCTTTGTCTTTTTGAGACAGGGTCTCATCATGCAGTTCAGGCTGGCCTTCAGCTGACTTTTGTAGCCCAGGCTGGTCTCTAACTTGCACCAGTCCTCCAGCCTCAGCTCCCAAGTGCTGGGATTATAGATGGACGTGCACAATACTCTTAACAGTCAAATCTTGGGGCTGGGGAGATAGCTCCGAGGCACAAGTGCCTGCTGGGCAAGTGCAAAGTCATAAGTTCAAACCCCAGTTCCGCAAAAAAAAAAGAATAGAAACAGTCAAATCTTTACCAGGCCTTCTTAATAGAGAGTTTGGCTGAATAAATCTAGTTATTACATTAGTAATTACAAAATCCCTAATATTCACTTTATGGTTTTATTCAGTTGTTAACATATCTATTATGTGGAGAAATGGTGTAGGCCTTGTGCTAAAACAGTTGTTTTAGGGAAATCACTTAGTATCAGTTTCTTCAGATCCTGTACTAAAGGATTCTAAGAATCTGAGGTCATTGAATCCTGCATCCGCAGTTCCTGTGCTGTCCTATTTCTGGTGAGGATGAGTGTTGAATTCCTTCTGGCATTTAGGAATAACAGATGAATTGGGTGGCTCTCTACGCATAATGTACTTTTTAAAGAATTCTTTTGTTATATAAAAGAAATAGATAACACTATATGAACAGTGTACTAATGAACTGTTACAAGACCTTTTAACTCCTGCTCTGGTCAAGCATTTTTTGCTTTGCGCAGAACCATATGCCATAGCCAAGTAAAATGTTTACCCTGCTCTTAGGAGTAACCATTGCTCTGATGTATAATCATGTCCTTACATTTTCTCATACTATTGCTAGCAAATTATGTTTACTTAGGCATTACAGTTTAGCCCTACCCTACTCATTTTTTATCGAGCATGTCTCTTTTCCAAAATTTTCCTCTTTCTCTTTTCCTTGAAATTTACCTGGTAGAGAACCTGAGCAGTTGTTTCTCTGCAGTATGTATTTGGCAGTTTGCATGTTCTTACTGTAATAATTTCCTGCAGATCAGCAGCTGGATCCAGGGGCTTGGTCAGACCCAGGTATAAAATCTTTTGATAAGACTAACAGGTGTCTTGTATAGGTGATATTCTACACATGTTATTGTGCTTTTTTTTTTCCTTCAGGATCTGGATTCTTTCCTACTGCTTTTTTATTACTAGAAGTGTTAAGTCTTTGAAGGTTGCAAAATGGTGATATCTTACCAACTTGTGAACTGAGAGATTATATATACTTTCTCTCATTCACTATTTGATTATGTAATTTTTATAGGAAAGATAAGGAAAGGAAAAATGTTTGCATTTTAACACAGAAGAGGTTACCTATAAAAGTCTTCATTCAAGTCTTCCTACATATTATAAGGGATTCAGACTTGTAGAGTGTCTGTCTTGCTTAAGTTCCATTACAGACAGCTCACATCTTTGTATCCATTCCTTAGTTGATAGACATTTTTTTAAAGATTTATTTTATTTTTTTTTTTTTCTTGTTTCAGAACTTTTTGTTTGTTTATTTATTTTTTTTTATGGCCGGCTCAGCCTGCCTTGAGCACAGGGCTGGCGCAGCATGCGGTGCCGTGGATCGAACCGTGGTCCCTGCAGCCGCCCAAACTTTCCTAAGCAGGTGCTTTAGACCATTGAGGCATCCCACCACGCCCCAGATAGATATTTTTTTTTAAATTTAATTTAATTTTATTTATTGTTTTTTCTTGTTTCAGAACTTGTGTTTATTTTTATTTCTATGGTCGGCTCAGCCTGCTCTGACTGCAGGGTTGGCGCAGCATGTGGTGCTGGGGATTGAACCGCGGTCCCTGCAGCCGCCTGCAGGTGCTTTAGACCACTGAGCCATCCTGCCGGGCCCCTCATTGGTCAGCTTTAATTTCTAGGGAAAGGAAAAGTGTTCATTGGACTGGCCCTTGGTTACATCTGTTAGTAGGACATTTGTAGTTGAGTTTTTCACTGTGAGTTTGTGTGTAAACCAAGGCTCTCCACTTAATACCTTGTTTGGTTCTATTGGGAAACTATAGAACAAGCCCTTTACCAATATTTGATTTTCTGTTCACTTTTGTGTGGTCCCTAACTATCTCAGTATTAACTAAGTTATTTAAACATTTGAGTTTCAAACATTTGGTAAAATGCAATTCTAATTAAATTCATACTTAAATTGTCCACAAGTTGGCAGTATTATTTCAAGGTCATAAGCTTAGAAATTAGGATCTCGTGCTCTCTATGTGTAAATATATGTATTTATAAGTTTATGAATAAAGATGAAAATACTTGTATCAGTGCTATATACATGTATGACTTTTTACTGTATTTTTAGAGATTAAAATAAAGATGCTTAAAGTTAAACATGAAAACATATTGATACTTTGGATTCAAACTTAGTGACTTTTTTTTTTTTTTTGGTACTGGGGGTTGAACTCAGGTCCTTGCCCTTGCCGGGCAAGGGAAAGGTGTTTATGTCACTGAGCCATTTCCCTGGCCCTGGATTCAAACTTAGGGTA
The DNA here is from genome assembly GCA_004027025.1 of Myocastor coypus. Taxonomy (NCBI): domain Eukaryota; kingdom Metazoa; phylum Chordata; class Mammalia; order Rodentia; family Myocastoridae; genus Myocastor; species Myocastor coypus. The sequence goes on along the minus strand of PVJA010000618.1, from coordinate 114,577 downwards.
ACAAAATGTTTAGTTAATCTTTTAAATAGTTACTCTCCTTTAATACTAAGTCTTGGTGTTAGGGATATAGGATAATGGAGTTTGAATATCCCACAATTATTTATTCCATATTAAACATGAAACTGTCTCAAAATAGTACTAATATACCACTACTAATGTGGTTATTGAGAGCAGCTAACACTTAATCAAAATTCCACACAGAACTAGAGAACAAAATCCTAAAATTTATTTGAAATTGCAAGAGCCCCAGAACAGCAGAAGCAATTCTGGGCAACAAGAGCAAAACAGGAGGCAACACAGTGTCAATCTTCAAGTTATACTACAAAGTGACAGTGATTAAAAAAAAAGCACAATATCAGCATAAAAATAGGTGAGATGGCTGGGGTGCCTGGAGTTGATTCTGGTTGCTTCTGTTTCACCTGTCTGTTAATCCTCATACCATGACGATTTGTGTGTGTGTGTGTGTGTGTGTGTGTGTGTGTGTGTGTGTGTGTGTGTGGTGATACCATGCTCCCATACCATGAAGGAGGTCATGGTCTGCCTCTTCTGGTATGCTGTCCAAATCTTGAGGGATTCTGAGAGAACTTTACATACAGATTCTGAGAGCAGGGTGGTAGTATTCTACATCACAGGCTTGCATCCTGTTGAATACCTGTTCCAGTTTTCTTGTGAAGCCCACTTACAGGGCTTGAGGAACTGTTCTGTGCATGTGTTGGGATCTTGAAATTAATAGGTTCCACCTACTTCTCCTGACAGTTTTGCCATTCTACTGCTCTATGTCAGTATAAGGGTCATATTAGTTTCCATGAGTGAATTTTGCAGTACTTCCCTTCTTATTTCATTGAGAGTTCAAGGAATATTGGCATTAGGTCCTCCCTGCAGTTCTTGAAGGATTCTGCAAAAAATCTATTGAATCTTGGATTTTTGTTAGTAGAGGTTTTGTCACTTTATTTCATTGTCTGTTACTATACAATTTAGAGTTCTTACCCTTCTTGATTCAGCTTTGGTAATCCTTACATATCTAGGAATCTGTCCATTTTGTCTAGATTTTCCCATTTCTTGAAATTTTTTATGGTACGTACTAGTATTTCTTTTGTATTTCAGCAGTGTAGTGATTTTACCTTTTTCATTTCTAATTGCATTGCTGTGAGTCTTCTTTTGCTATGATTGGCCAAGGATTTGTCTGTTTTATTCTGTCACAGAACCAGCACATTGATTTTTGGGGTTTGTTTTGTTTTCATCTCAATAATTGCTACACTGATCTTTGTGATTTCTTTTCTTGTACTAGGCCTGGCTTTAGACCTTTCTAGTTTTTCTAGAACCTTGGGATGTATCATTAATTTATTTAGGATCACTCTGTTTTTCTAACATGGGCATTTATAGCAGTAAACTTCCCTCTTAGGACTTCTTCCATTGGGTTGCACAGTTTCTGCTTTCTTCTCATGGCATTATCATTTGATTCTAGGAATTAATTTTTTTTTTTTTTTTGTTATTTCCTCCATAGGTCCACTTGTTTGTTGGTATAGTTCAACTTCAGTATATCTTTGTTGACTTTTTTGTTTAGTTGATCTGTTTTGTTTGTTTTGCTTTGGTTTTTTATTTTATGGCTGGCTCAGTCTGCCCTGGGAGTGGGGCTGGTGCAGCATGTGGTGCCTAAGCTTGCCTAAGCAGGCACTTTACACCACTGAGCCATCTGGCTGGCCCCTGAATTGTTTTGTTTTGTTTTGTCTTTCTGTCTTTCTGTCTTTCTGTCTGTCTGTCTGTCTGTGTCTGTCTGTCTGCCTGCCTTCCTTCCTTCCTTCCTTCCTTCCTTCCTTCCTCCCTTCTCTCCCTCCCTCCCTCCCTCCCTCCCCCTCTCTCCCTCCCTCCCTTTGTGCAGAACTGGGGATTGAACTCAGGCCCTTGCATTTGCTAGGCAAGTGCTTATGCTACTAAGCTATTTCCCTAGCCCTAGTTGATCTGTTTATGAAAGTGTGGCTTTAAGATCTCCCACTTTGGTTATTTGATGTTTTATGCCTTGTAGTGTTTATCAAGTTGGGTACATTGGTAATCGGTGGATACATATTTACAATTGTTATTTTCCTTTTTTTTCTTTTTATTAGCAATTTTATTAGTACCATTTATGTAAATATAATTATCATATTCATCATAGGGAATTTGTACCTGCCTGTGACATATCATGATTCTCTTTATTTTCTGTTCCCTGCCCCTCCAACACCTTTTGCCCTTTTTTTTTTCCTTCATCATTTTTTGTTTTCATTTTTCTGTCTCCCTCATGGCTTGTGCCCCCTTTTTTTTTTTTTTTTTTTTTTGAGACAGGGTCTCGCTGTGCAGTTCAGGCTGGCCTTGAGCTCACTTTTGTAGCCCAGGCTGGTCTCGAACTCGCACCGATCCTCCTGCCTCAGCCTCCCAAGTGCCGGGATTACAGGCATGTGCCACCGTGCCCGGTGCTCCCCTTTCCTTTTGAACAGTTACTTTTTCACAGTATCTATTATACATATTGGTTCTGATTTACACTTTCATATTCTGAAACCTAAGAGACATTGTGATGTTTACATGTTTGTCCAATTTACCTCATTTAAGAGTATGATCTCAAGGTCCAACCATGTAGCTATAACTGCTATCTTCTTTTATGTAGTACTCCATTATTTTTTTTTTTTTTTGTGGGACCAGGGTTCGAACTCACGACCTTGCACTTGCCCAGCAGGCACTTGTGCCTCGGAGCTATCTCCCCAGCCCCCAGTACTCCATTATATTTAAAAAAAACAAACAAACCAAACCAAACCAAACCTTTTTTTGTCCATTAATCAGTTGATGGGCATTTGGATTGTTTCCAAGGTTTAGCTATTACAAACTGTACCACTATAAATATGAATGTGTATATTGCCATTATATGATGCTTTTAATTATTTAAGGAAAATATCCAAAAGGGGAATCACTGGGTGAAATGGTTCCTCCGTTCTAGATTTTTCAAAGAATCTCTACACTGGACTAGGGAGATAACTCAGCAGTATGAGAGCTTGCCAATGAACCCTGGTACTGCATGCTGTGCTGGCCCTGGAATTTTGGGTGTTCTATGCCAGCCTAGAACCAAGTATGGTGGTACATACCTGTAATCCCAGCACTGGGGAGGCTGAGACAGGAGGATCACTATAAGCTCAAACTGCGTAGTGAGACCCTGTATCAAAACAAAACAAAAGAATCTCCACACTGAGTCACAGAAGCCAAGCTGAGCCCTGGACAGCTTTGAGAGATTCGCTGAGCCACAAACTGCTCCCCTACCACTGAGGGTTCAACACTGAGCCCTGGTGAACTTGGAAGCTTTGGAAATGTGAAAATGCAGGATCAAAAAGGCAATTTAAGACTTCCAGCCCAGCTAAAGAAAGTTGAGGAGACATGTACATAGAAGAACTTGGAAGTCATACACATGAATTTCTGAAATGAAACCAACTAAAGATACAACTCCATAAGGCTGTAAAAGAAAGAAGATCAAAAATAATCTCTCAGATAAAAGAAATAACAGCAGTCATGAAAGAATTGCTCAGTACGTCTAAAAAGGACAGACTAAAAACTAGAGCATAGAAGAAAAATGATGGAAACATTAAATGAACAATACAGGAAGGAACTAGAATGCATGAAACAGATTCAAACAGATATCCAGGATATTAAAAATTCCACTGAAAGCTAGTAGAACCACTTGAATAAAACTGAAGATAAGACTTGCAGACCTTCAACAGCATTATAACTAGTGACCAGAAAAAGCAAGGTCTCTTAAAAATAACCAGGGGGGCCCGGCAGGATGGCTCAGTGGTCTAGAGCGCCTGCTTAGGAAAGCTCGGGCGGCTTCAGGGATCACGGTTCAATCTCCGGCACCACATGTGCGCCAGCCCTGCCCTCAGGGCAGGCTGAACCAGCCATAAAAATAAACAAACAAACAAAAGTTCTGAAACAAGAAAAAAAAAATATAAATTCTTAAAAAAAATAATAACCAGGAACCAGGAAATAACAATTCAACAGCTCTAAGATGATGGAAAAAAAAAACCTAGATAAGACTAGTAGGTGTCAATGAAACAGCAAGAGTAAACAAAAATGACGTAATAAACTATACAAGTAGTAGCAGAAAGTTTCTCAAGCATGGGGAACTCCAGCTTGTCAGAGCAAAAATAAAATCTATACTCAGACACATAGTAATGATCTCAAAAATTCAGCAAAAGAACAGAATATTTGAAGCCATTCAAGAAAAGAAACAGATCAACTATAGTGGAAAGCCAGTCAGAATCATGGCAGATTTCTCAGCACAAACCAAGTCAAGAATGGAGTCAAGTATTTCAGGTCCCAAAAGAATATGACATACAACCCAAATTAATGTACCTTGAAAAACAATCTTTTAAAATTAACAGAAAAAAAGTACTTCTGTAACAAAGAACTGATGAAATTCATGACCAGCCAACCAACCCTATAAAGGGTACTGACAGATGTTCTAGAAAGACCAAAAAACAAAGGAAACAACCCCCACAACTTGAAGAATAGCGATAGAAAGGAACCACCAAGCAGAGCAAGCAATTAAACAAGGGGAAAAGTAGGGGACCTATAGCAGGAAAATAACATGACAAAGATAAGCCTGTATATGTCAGTTAGAAGTATTAATGCAAATGGCCTCAATTCATCAGTCAAAAGAAGCAGGCTGGCCAAGTGGATCAAGAAACAAAATCCAATAATATGCTGTATACAAGAAACACATGTACTCTTGTATTTTAGGGAGGGTCTATAGGGTCTCACTACACAGATCAGACTCATAGTGGTCTGCCTGTTTACAGCCTACCAAGAGCTGGGGTTACATGCATGCACACCACCGCATTTAGTCTTATTTGATGTCTCAGTGTGCCCTGTGGACAGGGCCAGCACAGCAGGCCCCAGGATTGAACCCCCAGGCCCCCCCTACACCTGCTTGCAGGTGCTTTATCTGCTGAGCTATGTGGCCAGCTCTACATTTAACTCTTAAAAGCAAATTCATAGACTGAAAGTCAAAGAGTGGAATAGAATATTGCTTATGACAGTAAACCAAAAAAGTACCTACCAGGGATAGCTATTTTGGTTACTGACAATATGAAGTTCAAACCAAAAATGATCAAAAGAGATAAGGTCACTACATACTTGTTAGGGGAAAACCTTAAGAAGAGATAATAAATATATATACATCAAATATAGGAGCATCCAACTATATATAAGACATTTTAAAAGACATGAAAAATCTAATGAGCAATTACACTGTTGTAATAAGGAAGTTTTAACACCCCCTTGTTACAAAATAATAGATCAACTAGGCAAAAATCAGCAAAAAAAGTAACAGAACTAAGCCAAACTTGTAAAGAAATGGACTTTAAGCCGGGCGTGGTGGCGCATGCTTGTAATCCCAGCACTTGGGAGGCTGAGGCAGGAGGATTGGTGTGAGTTCGAGACCAGCCTGGGCTACAAAAGTGAGCTCAAGGCCAGCTTCAACTGCATAGCGAGACCCTGTCTCAAAAAGACAAAAAAAAAAAAAAAAAAAAAAAAGAAATGGACTTTAGTAGACCTTTATAGAGTGTTCTACTCAACAGCTTCAGAATACTCATTCTTAGCTGTACACATGACATTTTCCAAAGTAGACCATACACTCATATGTACATCATGTTTAAGTAAATAGAAAATAATTGAAATTATCCCATGCATATTATCTGACAATGGGGCAGTGAAATTGACAGTTATTGACAAGAGTCGCCAAAACTCCATAAAACTCCATAAACACATGGAAATTAAATAATACCCTCCTGCACAATCAGTGGTCACAGATGAAATTAAATAAGAAGTTACTAATTACAAGCAAGTAAAAATGCAGGTGCAACTTATCAGAACTTGTGGGACACAAGGAAAGCAGTCCTTAGAAGGACATTTATAACATTGAATTCTCACATCAGAAAAACAGCCCAAATAAACAACCTTACACTGAACATTAATCTTTTGCGGGGGGTATAAAGATCAGAGCAAAAATTAATATAATGGAGCGTAAGAAAATACAAAAAAGTAATTAATCAAATAGTTGGTTGTCTGAAAGAATAGATAAAATTAAAAATTTTTGGGAAGTAGAAAGCAACACAATCCTTGACTTGAAATTATACTACGAAGCTACTCTGATAAAATCAGCGTGCAACTGGCAATAAAACAGGCTTGATAGAACAGGTTAGAAGATGCAGATACAACTATGGTCACACCTAGCTGCCTTATATTTGACAAAGTGGCCAAACATTCACTGGAAGAAAGATAGCAGTTTTAATGAATAGTACTTGAAATACTGGCTTTCCATACGCAAAAGCCTAAAATTAGCCCATGTCTACCACCATGCACTAAAGTCAATATGGATCAGAGGTTTAAATATTAAAACAAATACTAAATCTACTGGAGGAGAAAGTAGGTAGAAATCTTGAGGACAGAGGGATAGGTGGAGTTCATAAATAAAAACCAAACTGCACAGGAAATAAGTGAAAGAATCAACTACTGGGATCTCATTATTTTGAAAAGTTTCTGCATGCCAAAAGAAATCTCAACTGGCCTCAAAAGAAAACATAAATCCGGAAAAATTACTTGACTGTCCCTCAGACAGAGTACTTCTATCTAGAACATACAAAGGACATCTAAAAAGCAGACCCCCCCAAAATTCAAAGACCCAATCAAAAAATAAGCATCTGAGATGAATGTACACTTCTCAGATGAAGAAATACATATGGCAAATATATGAAAAAGTGTTCAACATCATCGTGGTTTGAAAGATAAAAATACAGCACTTTAGATTCCACCTCAGAAAGAATGGCTATCATCAAAAAGTCAGACAGTAACCAATGCTTGAGGACCTGTGGGGAAAAAAGAACCCTCCACTGTTGGTGGCCGTGTAGGCTGGTGCAGCCACTGTGGAAATTGGCATGGAGAGGCCTCCAAAAACTAGGATTAGAGGTCTCATTCAACCCAGGTATTCTGAGTATTTTTCCAAAAGAACTTTTTAAAAACACACCATAGCAATAGATGTGCACCCATGTTTATAGCAGTGCAATTTGTTATAGCTAAGTTTTGAATACAATTCAGAGGCCTATCAATTGAGGAATATGAAAGATGTGGGGGGGTTGGTTTTGTTTCTTCATTGTTACTGCGAATTGCACTTAGCTTGCCAAGTAGGTGCTTGTGTTGCTGAGCTCATATCTGCAGCCCACAGTGTGGTATTTTTATACAATGGAGTATTACTCAGCTATAAAGTAAGATAAACTCTAGGCTTTTATAGATAAGTGAATGCAGGGGCTGGGGAGATAGCTCCGAGGCACAAGTGCCTGCTGGGCAAGTGCAAGGTCGTGAGTTCGAACCCTGGTCCCACAAAAAAAAAAAAAAAATGAAAAGAAGTATAGATAAGTGAATGCAACTAAAGACCACACTATTTTAAGTGAAATAAATTAGACCCACAGGGGCTGGGGAGATAGCTCTGTGGCACAAGTGCCTGCCTGGCAAGTGCAAGGTTGTGAGTTAGAACCCTGGTTACACACACACACATACACACACACACGCACGCACGCACGCACGCACACACACACAAATAAATAAATAAATAAATAAATAAATAAAATTAGACCTGTATGTATAAATATCATATTGTCTAGTGTAAGAACATGAAAGAGTAAATAAAATCTGAAAGATATATTAGGTATTGTGTTTTTTCTTTTTTTGTCTTTTTGAGACAGGGTCTCGCTATGCAGTTGAGGCTGGTCCTGCGCTCACTTTTGTAGCCCAGGCTGGTCTCGAACTTGCACCAATCCTCCTGCCTCAGCCTCCCAAGTGCTGGGATTACAGGCATGAGCCACCACGCCCGGCTGGTATTGTGTTTTTTCTTCTGTCTTTTTTTTTTTTTTTTTTTTTTGTACAGAGTCTCACTACTGACTTGTAATGATCCTCCTGATTGTACTTCCCAAGTGCTGGGATTACAGGTACATGCCACCATGCCTAGACTCTATTGCCTGGCTCAGTGCGCTCAAGAGCCGGCTGGCGCGGCAGGCGGGACCAGGAACCGAACCCTGGCCCCTGCGCTTCCCTAAGCAAGGGCTTAATCTGCTGAGCTATACCGCTGGCCCTCATTAGGTACTGTGAAAGGGAGAGAAACTGCTCAAAGGAAAGGAACAATGAATGAGGGAGGAAAAGGAGAAAAGAAAGGAAAGCAAGGCTGTATGCACAGCATAGGTAGGATAATTGTACTGCTGATTTTTTCTTATCTATTGAAATGATCAGTTAATGCTCAAGTTTTTTGCTTTAAATTTTTTGACCAATTTTGCATGCATATCTGGTTATCTGAACAATTGACGACAGCAGTATGCAATATAGCAACTGTTGTTGAATTCCTATCATTTTGTGTAGTGAATCTCTGTATCGTTTCTAATGTTCTTTTACTATTTTTTCTTTTCTTTCTTTTTTTTTTTTTTTTTTTTTGTGGGACTGGGGTTCAAACTCACGACCTTGCACTTGCCCAGCAGGCACTTGTGCCTCGGAGCCATCTCCCCAGCTCCCTACTATTTTTCATTTTCTTAAAAAAAAAAAAAAAAAAAATTCAAGGCTGGCCAGATAGCTCAGCAGATTAAAGGGCCTGCTTAGGGCAAATAGAGCGACCAGTGTTCCATCCCTGGTGTTCTGTGCCAGCCCTGACCTGGGGCACACTGAGAGGTTGATTGAGCCTGGATGTGGTGGCGTGTGCCTGTATTCCCAGCGCTTGGGAGGCTGAAATAGGAGGATCAGTACAAGTCCTATCTGTGTAGTGACCCTGTAGACCCTATACTAAATACAAATTTAAAAAAAAAAAAAAATCTGGACACTGATTTATGCAGTGGTTGCTTCAGTCTGCATTCCCACCAGCAATGGAGATGCATTCCTTTTTTTCCCACATCCCAGCCTGCATTTTTTTATTGGTTAACTTTTTGATGATAGCTGTTCTTTCTGGGGTGAGGTGGAATCTCAGTGTTTTAATTTGCATTTCTTGAACCACCAATCATAATGAACATTTTTTATTTAGTACGGGATCTTACAAGGTCTCTACGCAGATCAGTCAGACTCATTGTGATCCTTCTGTTTTAAGCCTCCAAAGCACTGGAATTACAGGTGCTCACCACCACACCCAGTCTCAGCTGGGCACCACATGCCCGTGAACATTTTTTCTTATATTTGCCACGTGTATTTCTTCATCTGAGAAGTGTGTATTTATCTCAGATGCCCATTTTTTGATTGGGTCTTTGAATTTTGGGGCCCTGATTTTTAAAAATTCTTTGTTATGTTCTAGATAGAAGAACTTTGTTTAAGGGACAGCCAAAATTTTTCGAGATTCATGTGTTTTCTTTTTAGTCTGCTTGTGATTTCTCGCTTTTTTAAAATGTATTTAGGTCAGGGTGGAGAGGAGCTATACGGTCTCACTACACAGGTCAGACTGACTGATTCTCCTGTTTTCAGCTTCCCAAGTGCTGGAATTATAGGCAGGGCACCACGGCACCCAGTCTCAGTCACGCCCTGGGGGTGGGGCTGGCAGGTAAGCCAGGGATGGAACTGGCCACTGCACTCTGCCTAAGCAGGCACTTGAGTTCACTGAACTTTCTGTTTGGCCCTGGTTGTGATTTCTTTTGACATGCAGGAACTTTTCAGAATGATGAGATCCCAGTTGTTGATTCTTTCACTTGTTTCTTGTGCAGTTTGTTTTTTATTTATGAACTCTACCTACTCCTATGTCAAGATTTCTACCTACTTTCACTTCCAGTAGATTTAGTGTTTCTGTTTTGATGTTGTTTTTAAAATCATATATTTATTTGGTACAGGATCTTGCTATGTGGCTCAGACTCAGTAATCCTTCTTTCTTAGCCTCCCTAGCACTGGGATTACAGGCATGCACCGCCAACACACAATTTTGGTGGCCTGCACTGTGTACCCTGAGTTCTAGGGCCCATGTGATACAGGAATTGAATGTAGGTCCTTGCACTTGCCAGGCAGGTGCTTAGACTACTGAGCTATCTCCTCAGCCCCTAGTGTTTTAATATTTAAATGTTTTATCCATTTTGACTTTAGTGCATAGTGGTAGACATGGGTCTAATTTTAGCCTTCCACATGTGAAAAGCTAGTTTTTTCCAGCACCATTTATTAAAGAGGCTTTCTTCAGTGAATATGTTTGGTCACTTTGTCAAAGATAAAGTGGCTGAGTGTGTTAGTAGTTGTATCTGCATCTTCTAACTGTTCCTTTGATCCTCATCAGGTCTGTTTTATTACCAGTCTCTTGCTGATTTTTCACAGTAGCTTTGTAGTGCAATTTCAAGTCATAAATTGTGATACCTCCAGCATTTCCTTTGTAGCCCAGGATTGCTTTTACTATTCTAGGTCTCTTCTGGTTCCAGATGAATTTTAGGAATGGTTTCTCTGAATCTGTGAGGTTTGCTAATGGCATTTAATTTTAGTAACAGGTTTTTTATGTGTATGCTTGCTCCTACTGTTTCATTGACTTCTGTCACTTCTGTGGTTTTCCTTTGCATTGTCTTGCAGATGTTAGGTTGTTTTCACATGATCCTGTCCTATTTTATTTTATTTATTTGTTTTTTTGAGACACTCAAACTATCACCCTAAGATGATGGGTTTTTTAAAAAAAATTTTCATTACTTTTAATAAGAAATATTTTGCCAGTTTCAAAATGTGTTAGCAGGACAGCCACAATAATTGATACAATGCATACTTTTTGTCTTTATAGTAGTTATTCAGAGTACAAGATGCAGACGTAATAACTCTTCTAAACACTATTGGTACAAATATTCTCATTGAACTAAGAGAAAGTAGTTGTGTACATAGAGCAATATTCCGTAATAGTAGTGGGTTATTGGCAGAACTGGCAATGTCAGAAGCTGTTGACTTGAGCCATTTACAGCTCAGCATACTAATCTGGCTTTACTTTTTATGCCTCGTGGTTAAACTTTTCTGCTGGGTGGTTAAGGCCAAATTAAAGCAAGACCTATATAACAAAACATGTAACTTTTGTATCTGATAAGGTCAGTCAAATCCTCTCAGGATTTACCTTGAAACCATGTACAGCGTTTTGTAGAATTTTTGTCAGTGTCAGTCGATATTTTTTTTTTGTTTGTTTTTGTTTTTTTAATTTTATTTATTTATTTTTCTTGTTTCAGAACCTTTGTTTGTTTATTCACTCATTTTTATGGCCGGCTCAGCCCACCCCGAGGGCAGGGCTGGTGCAGCATGTGGTGCCGGGATTGAACTGCGGTCTCTGTAGACGCCCAAGCTTTCCCAAGCAGGCGCTTTAGACCACTGAGCCATCCCTCCGGGCCCTCGATAGTTTTTTTTTTTAAGTTAGGTTGATAAGTTTTTCACACGCTGCCTGTGTGACAGTTGTGCTTTAAAAACTGGTTAAACACATTTCAAAGATCTTTATTGCCAGATACAAACTAAAATCAAAATGGCTTAAAGAACTGGCTATTAAAACAGAGACAATTAATATGTTGGAATATACAATAGATTAAAAATTTGAGAAATATATGTAAAGAGACTTAAAATAACTAAGTCATAATTACATAAGAAATATTAATGGTTAATATGGATGTATCAATTTCAAAAGCTTCTGCATAGCAAGGAAAGCAATCTGTAGAGTAAATAGAAAATAGAATGGAAAATTTTCAGCTATTCCTCTAATGGTGGATTATTACTTCACTTTTTTTTTTTTTTTTTTTTTTTTTTTTTTTTTTTTTTTTTTTTTTTTTTTTTTTTTTTTTTTTTTGTCTTTTTAAGACAGGGTCTCGCTATGCAGTTGAGGCTAGCCTTGAGCTTACTTTTGTAGCCCAGGCTGGTTTTGAACTCACATCGATCCTCCCACCTCAGCCTCCTGAGTGCTGAGATTACAGACATGTGCCACCATGCCTAGCTCAGATTATTACTTCAAATATGCAAAGAATTCCAAAAATTTAGACCCCTCTAAAGTAAAAGATCTAGTCAAAAAGGTGAACAACTGAAATGAATAGACGCCACTGAGGAAAAGACAATTGTCTGATAAACACATTAATAGTCTTCAGTATCTTTATCCACAAGAAAACACATAGGAAATCAACCCTAAAATTCTAAAATTTCATCTTACGCTAAAAGGAATAGGTATCACTCAAAAATCAAATAATATCAAATGCTGATGAGCAACAGGGGGAAAGGAAGCTGTTATATATAGTTGGAAATACAAATTAACTCCTGTAAAAATCAATATATTCATTAAAATAGAATTAAATATTCCATTTAACTCAGCAGTCTCCCTTTGTAGGTATATTCCCAATAAGAGTTGAAAGACATCCCACAAATTCTGATGTTGTGCTTGAATTTTCATTGAATTGTAGATAATGTTTAATTTCTTGTTTAATTTAATCTGTAACCCATTGGTTGCTGAGGAGGATTTAATTTTCGTGTGTCTATGGGGTTTTTATGGCTTATTTTGTCATTTATTTCCAGTTTCATAGCACTGTGGTCATATAATATGCATGGAGTAATTTCTGTTTTCTTGCATCTTACACATCTTTGTAAATATAAATGATGATAAATACAAAGTTTCTATGAATTTACGAAAGACTTTGCAAATTTGCACATCAAGTTTTCTTACAAAGGGCAATTGTAATTCTATCTTGCCAGAAGAACTGCATTTTCATGCAAAGATAAGGTGCAAAGAAAACTTGAGAAGGAAAATCTGGAAAGATGTGTAAATATAAATGAATAATGTGATGTGTTTTGGTCTGTGTGTACACCCATGAAACCATCACAACAGTCAAGAATGAGTATATCCGTCATTCCTCAAAGTTTCTGACACTGGGGCTTGGCAGGATGGTTCAGTGGTCTAAAGCACCTGCTTAGGAAGGCTTGGGCGGCTGCAGGGACTGCGGTTTGATCCTCGCACCACATGCTGCTACAGCCCCGCCCTCAGGGCAGGCTGAGCTGGCCACAAAAATAAATAAACAAACAAATGAAAGTTCTGAAACAAGAAAGAATAAAAATAAATAAAATTAAAAAAAAAAAAAAAGTTGCTGACCCTTCACTTCTCCCCATTTTCCCCTTACTCTTAGAAACACATTTTTGCTTAGAAAACATTTTGCTTTCTGTAATAGATTTGTTTGCATTTTGTAGAATTTGTATGTGACATTGTGTGTCCTTGTACTTTTTGCCGTTTTGGTTTGCTCTTACTCTCCATGCTTTGAGATTAGCCCATGTTGTTGATTTTTCAATAGTTTGCTCCTTTTATTTCTACTATATGTATATGCCAGCATTTGTTTTATTCATTTACCTTTTAAATTATGGAGATTGTTTCCAGTAGATGATTATGGTAAATAAAGCTTTTGAGTATTCTTTTGACATAACTGGTTGCAGACATAAAGGCTCTGTTCTATATTTCTATAGATGTTTTTGATCCTTGCCAAGTCCTGTTGGCTTATTGAGCTTTTTAAACTTACTAGTCTGGTATATAATGCTGTCTTTTTTTTTATTTTATTTTTTTAGAGCAGAAAATGTTTATTGTAGGAAAAAACCTGAGCGGGCTACCCCTACAATGCAGTCTTATTACAATTTTAGTTTGTATTTCTCTGATGACTGTTGATTTTGGGCATCTTTTTATATGATTATTTGCCATCCAATATCTTTGTTAGTGAAGTGTTTGTTCAGATCCTTTACTCCTTTTGAAAATTTTATTGTCTTAATGAATTTTGAGAGATACATTTTAGTACTTTTTATATTCCTTTAAAGGACAACACAAGAGGCCAGGGAGATAGCACAGGGGCACAAGTTCCTGCCTGACAAGTGCAAGATCCTTAGTTCAATTCCCAGTTCCGCAAAAAAGAAAAAAGAAAAAAAAAAAAAAAAGAGGACAGCATAGGCTAGATACTTTATAATCAATACAAATGTATTTGGTCATGGTCTGGAGGCTAAAAAGTCCAAGATCAAGGGAGACTGCATCTGAGGAGGACTATCTTGCTGTGCATGACATAGTAAGAAATGGTATGAGAAAGAACAAAGGGAGACTAGAGTTCCATGCATGAATCTACTCCTGAAATAACCTTAATCCTCATGGCCTGGAACCTCCCATGATCTCTCACCTGTCAACATCATTGCTTTGTGGTTTAAATTTTCAACATAAGAGTTTTGAAGGGACACATTCATGGCTTTTGTAAGTCTTCAGGTCAGTACTAACCTTATAGTTTTGGTGTTTTCCAAAGTAGTTTTGGTATTTCTAAAGTCCTTTTGATTTCTTTGTGAATTATTGCTTCTTCATGCTACTTGGGATTAAGCTCAGGGCGTTACTCTTGCTATGCCTATATTCTGCCAGAAAGCTGCACTTCTAGTTGCTCCATATGAACTTTATAGCCAGCTCACTGATTGCAATTCTGCTGGCATTTTGACTGGGATTGTGCTGCCTCTTTGCTACGGTTTATGTCTAGCTGTCCCTCCAAAGCCTCATGCCGTCACGGGGCGGGGACTGCTATAGATTGAGACTTGACTCATGAGTCACTGGGATTATGTGTTTTAATACTGATGGGCCTATGATCTGAGTACTTCTGGGATTATGGGTGTAGCGTAAGGCGGATAGGCTGAGGTGGAGAGCCTGAATGTAATATAAAGAGAGACAGAGAGACAGACTCACACTGTTGCTCTGCTGCCCTGATTGGTTGGCTGCCTCTGTCACTGTTTTGTTGCTGTTCTGCCACCATGAACTGGATTCTCTCTGCTCTGTTCCACTCAGCCTTGGGCCAGCTGAATATGGATTGAAACCTCCACAAACTGTGAGCTAAGTAAACCTTTCATTCTTTCTTTCATCATGAGTGTCAAGTATTTGTCCCAGCAGCGAGAGAAAAGTAACTAAGACACTCTTGTAGATGATTTGTGGAGATCTAACTCATCTCTAAAGCTTATATATCTCTTTTCTTATTTAGTACTTGGATTTCTCTCAGCATTGCTTTATAGTTTTTTTGTGTGGAACCAGGGATCGAACTCAGGACCTTGTACTTGCCAGGCAGGCACTTGTGCCCCTGAGCTATCTCTCCGTCCCTACACTTTTCAATGCATGAATCCTATACTTTCTTTGGTCAGGTTTACCAGTAAATGTTTCATAATTTTGATGGTGTTGTCAGTAATATCACTAAGTTTGTTTGATTATTTATTGCTTGTGTTTAGAAAACAGCATACTTTTGTATGTTGCTGTGGTATCCCATGCTCACTTATTGATGCTTTCTTGTAACTTGCAGAATTGTTATGTAGACTATTATGTTATTAGCAGATAATGATAGTTTTACTTTTGCCTTTCAACTCATTTATTTTCCTTTATAGCATTGGCTAGGACCTCAGTATAACATTGAATAGGAGTGATGAGAATAGACATTCTTGCCTATTTCATCTTAGGGGAAAAGTCTTTCAGTTCTTTACCTCAATGTTTTTTATTGATGGTCCTTATCAAGTGAAGAAGTTTGATAACTGAGTAGCTTTTTTAAAAAAAATTCAGGCAGAGATGTAGCGCTTTGTCAGATTACTGTTAAATGGTTATAAGATTTTTCTTTTTTAGTGTGAAAATAGTTTAGATTGGAATATGTATTTTCCAACACAAATTGTACTAAATCGTCCTTTTAATACATTGATGTAAGAGAGAGAGAGAAGACACCCCCACTGATGGGGGATGTTAGCCTAACTGAACACTTTTAAAACGTGCTTTTTACTCCTGATTTTCAATGTCAACCTGATTAAAAGCCACCAATTGTACTCATGCCGCAGCCTGAACGTTGGACTGCTATGAAATTTCCTTTGCTGGATTAGTCTACCACCTGTAATCTCAGTCTCCACAGTCTCAGGACTGGAACAAAATGTAGACAGATTTTCTGCCAAACCATACCTCATGTACTCTCTGGTCCAGCTGTCCTTTGAGTCCTTGTTCTCAGCTCAAACATCTTGAGCCTGTCCAGAGTCTCCCATTAAGCCTGGCAGATAGCATTTTAGGCTTTTTCTAGCCAGCACCTCAAAACTTTCCTAAATGATCCCACAGACCAGTTCTGAGGGATTCTAAACTATATATGCAGATTGGCACAGCAGTGACTCCACTCCTCTTACTGAATCTGTCTTACTCACATTTTAGGGGACAAAATACTCAACACTCACACAAAGAAGAGAGGTTAATTTGAGCTATTAAAACTATTTCAGTCCAGGGGCCCGGCAGGATGGCTCAGTGGTCTAAAGCGCCTGCTGAGGAAAGCTTAGGCGGCTGCAGGGACCGCGGTTCGATCCCCGGCACCACATGCTGCGCCAGCACTGCCCTCGGGGCAGGCTGAGCCGGCCATAAAAATAAATAAATAAACAAAAAAAAAAAAGTTCTGAAACAAGAAAAAAATAAATAAAATAAAAAATAATTTAAAAATAAATAAATAAATAAAAATAAAACTATTTCAGTCCAAAGAGATGAGAGGAGCCTGGGAAGGTGATAATCTCCCAGGCCCTTCCCTAGTGCCCTGCCTAGTGCACTCAGCTGTGAATGCATCAGTGGAGTAGGCCACAGGTGAGCACAGTGTCCCTGTGGTGCATCAACTTCCAAATGCTGGAGAGTCTCAGGGGCCACATCCCAGATCTAAACTATAGCGTCAGATGTTTTGCGTTTTTTTAAAAAAATGTTTTAATTCATTTTAAAAAAGGACATTAATGGTCAGAACGTATTTACGTCTTCTTGACCCATTTCATCAGCACAGCCTATTTAGCATCCACCGGCAGTAGTAGCAGCATGACTTATTCACTGTTAATCATTCATGAGGTCACAGTAAGGGACAAACATAAATACCAGATTTCGATTAGGATTTTGCATGTATTTTGCCACCTAAGAATTTTCCTACAAAGTAAACAAAGTACAGATGGCAAACTTTCAGAATGTCGAGTTAATGTTCTGTCTTAGTGGAGGCCTCACTACCCTCCATAACAGTGCAGCGTGGAGTTGTACATTTTATTGTTATTTCGGTATTTTGAAATCTTGATGTAGAGTTCATCTTGGCCTTAAACACACTACATAGCCCAGGTTGGCCTCAAACTCATCGTCCTGCCTTAGCCTCCCCAGTGCTGGGGTTACAGATGTACGCCACTACACCAGCTTGGAGTTGTATGTTAGAAAGACAGGTCCAGTGATATTTCCTGTGATTTCCTTTCTTCTCCACTTGTAGTACTGACAGGACTGCTGCCACTTGGGCAATGGACCCGTTTCTGTTCACTGCTCCTCTCCAGCCTGCACCTCCTCAACCGCCTGTGTGCCAGCTGTGTCCACAAACACACTGTCTTCTGGGCCCTGGCGGTGGCTCAGCAGCTTTGCCTGCCTCCTCCCTAGGGCCAGCTGTCTGTTCCTCTCCATTCTTTTCTGCTGTTCCTCCTCCTGAGGAGCTGCTCACCCTCCGCTGAGTTTTTCAGGAAGGGATGGCACTCAGCAGTTGTTACATCAAAGCTATTCCTTTCCCTACCTCGTCACTATTGCTAACAAAATCTTCATGTAGAATAGAGAGATCAAGTTGAATTCGTTCTAAATAAGTCTGGACTTTTTTTTTTAATTTCCCAAGCTCAACTCTGTCAATAAAATCCTCAAATTGCAGTTTTGGGCGTAGTCTGTGTGCCCAGTGCTCCATGTGTGATGAGTGTCTTCAAGTCCCCAACCTCATGACCTTTGCCTTTGAATTTTGCCTTGTCAGACACATACCTTATGGCTGGAAACCCCCTCTCCAAAATATGATCTGTGAATGTCCAGCCTGGGGGTGTTCCTTTTAACTGTTCTCTTTGGAGAGACAGGAGCAGGTTCTCTGTTCTCTGACTCTTCATTAGGTTCAGCTCCTTCACCATCTTGCTGTGGAGAAGCTAGAGGTGGAAATGGAGGAAAGGTTTCATATTCTATGTGTTCATAATCTGGTAGGTCATTCAAGCCATTCTCTTGTTGTTCTAACAACTTTTCCTCTGGCACTAGAAGACCACAGTGTGACCCCTACTGTAGGTCTCATGAAACTCCCAACATACGATGTTTGAATATTGGGCTTATCATGACTATAAATTATTCATACTTTTTACACATGGTACCTGAGGTCATTTCAAAGGATAAATTCTTTTCCAATACTCTCTTAAAGGTACAGTCTGAGTAAGAGAACTTACTGCCTGGCAAATACAAGGTCCTGAGTTCGATTCTCGGAACCAAAGAGAGAGAATTCGTTTGTTTTTAGGGAAGGGTCCACAGGATGTTCAGGGTCTCACTACTAGCTCAGACTCGTAGTTGGTATGGTAGGCCCAAGCATTGAATCCCCGGCCCCTGTGCCTGCTTGCAGGAGCTTTGATCTGTTGAGCTATTTGCCTGGCCCTGGATAATGATTTAAATTACTTATCAAAGCTTGTAAATCATGTTACAGTCCACACACCAAATTGAAGGACCCACTATGTAATGCTCACTGATTTTTTTTTTTTTTTTTTTTCTCTTACAGGAAAAGTAAGAAGCTTAAGCTCATCTTTATGGTCATTAACTCACTTGACAGCTTTGCATCTGAGCGACAATTTTCTGTCCCGCATTCCTTCAGACATTGCCAAGCTCCACAATCTGGTGTATCTGGACCTATCCTGTAACAAAATCCGAAGTTTACCGGCAGAACTCGGAAACATGGTTTCACTCAGGTGTATAGATTCAACTTAGTACATACAAGTATATAACTGCTGAAACAGTGTAGAACATTTATTTTGTTAGGAAAAAAGACAGTCCACTTGGTCCTATTTAAAGAAAAGTAAGAGTGTGGGCATGGTGGTGCATGCCTGTAGTCCCAGTGCTGGGAGGCTTGAAAATAGGATCACTATGAGTCTGAGCTGTGTGGTGAGATCCTGCACAGAATACATTTAAGAGGGGGAAAAAAAAAAAAAGGAAATATAAGTATATTCTTTTTTGAAGGTTTTTTTTTTTTAGAAAGATCTGACATCAATTAATAAATAGTACATGATGGAAATTTTTTATTGCTATGCTTTGTGTAACATTTTGTGAACCCTAAATTTTAGACAAGTAAGGATAGATAGCTATGAGGCATCTGTATTATTCCCTGTATGTATGATGGACAATTGAATGTACTATACACCCTTAATATTTGTCCACAAAATCATTGTCAGTTGGCAAACTTTTTTGCTATCCTATCGCTTCTATGTATGGTAGTATTAAAACCTAGGCATAAAAGAAACTAAGATTATAAAGTTCATTAGATTTGATATATTTATTAAATTTAGTATATCGTAGTTCAGTATATAGTATTTGAATGTACATAGTGTTTGGATTAGAATCCGGACTTCGCTGTTTGCATTTGAGATATTGGGCAAGTTTCTCATTCTGATGGTAGGGATAGTAAGATAGTGACTACGAAGCTCCTAGTGCCCTGCATTGCACATACTATATTTTAAAAACTGGTAACTGCTTTTTATTATTATTTATTTATTTATTTATTTTTTGTAAGTAAGGTAGATAAGATCTACTCAAGTTAAATATAAAGCCAAATTTCTATCCATTATGTCAGTCTCAGCTTATCTGGCTTTTATGCTTAGTCTTCCTAGCTTGTTTGCTGCCTTCTAGGGAAAAGGAGTACGTGCTTTATGAGAGTTTCTTGGCACCTGAGGCTGTCAGTCCAGCCTTTTGACATTTTTCTAAAGTCAGTTATTGAGTAGTAGCCTTTTTTGATCTCCGAACAAATTGACTTGTAGGGCCTATTTTCCTGTGTGATGTATTTGGACAGAAGTAGAAACCACGTATTCAGAACTGGTTGAGTTCTTGTTGCGTTGAAGGCTGTGGTTTGCTCAGAATTGGTCAAGTTTCGTTTTAAATTTCAGAAAAGTATTTTAGAAACAATTCTACTTCACACTTAAGATGTGGTAAATAAAACTTGGTGAATATGGGTAATTATCATTGTGTCAGTATTGGAGATCTGGTTGTTACTTTTATCCTTCTTGAGGGTTCTTAAAATGTTTATGTTGTGGTTATCTGCACAGAAATGTCATTAAGGTAATCATTAGTAGCAAGGACAGCTGCTGTTGTTTTTAAAGTAAAATTAGGGAATGGTGACAATAAATTTAATTGTGTAGTTGTCTTTGTTTTTGAGTTAACACTAGATCTTTTTTTAGTTCATGTATTAGGTATAATTATTTTCTCTGATTTACACATACATAATAGACTGCTTATGTGCTAACTACTGCTATTCATACTACTCTGGAGTAGTGCTCGTTTGCAAGCTATGTGTTTCCAGCCTACAGTGAGAGGAATATTGTAATTGAGAGTGATTTTTACACATCTTTTGACTAAGAATTTTTTTTTTTTTTTTTTT
>PVJA010000618.1:73847-94075 GCA_004027025.1 Myocastor coypus | reverse complement strand
TTATGTTCCTAAAAATTATATTGTTGCTTTGACAGTTAATATATCTTCTTACTTCCTGGCATTTTTATGTCAACAGGGAGCTCCGTTTAAATGATAACCTGTTACGAGTTCTACCTTTTGAGCTGGGAAAACTGTTTCAATTGCAGACTTTATGCCTAAGAGGTATGATTTCTATATTTGTGCTTCTTACAGTTTTAAGTATGTCTTTGAAGCTTAAAGAAGCATGGGAGAATCCTTTTACCAGGTCTTTTGTGGACTCACTGTTTGCTGAACCTCATAGCTCCTTAAATATATCCCAGAGGCTTTCTTCTGAATTTGGTAGCTATCATCTTTCTTTTTTTATTTGATACTATTGTAGATAGAACTCAGGGCCTCACACCAAACTGTTTCCAAAGCTTTTTTTAATATATTTCTTTATTTCAAGTCAGGGAATAGCAAGCAATATTACCCAAGCTGGCCCTAAATTTTCTGTTTACCTGCCTCAGATGCTCACCAAGATGCCCAGCTCTGTATTCTTTTTGCACCTAGTCCAAGCTTGCTTTTCTGGAGCATTTATTTTAATCAACCCCCTGTGTGCCTTGGTGATACATTTCTACAGCCAAGACTCCCCCAGTACAGGCACTCTGTTACTGAGTTTCATTCCCAGGGACCACTCCTCCTCTTTATTTTGAGCATAGTTGAAGACCAGCCTGAACTATAATGGTGAGACTCTGTCTCCAAAAATAAAAAAACAAAGTAGACTCAAAAATACTACAGAAAATAGTAAGTAGATCTATTGAGGCCTACTACTAACAATAACAAATTGAGTGTAGATTTTTAACTTGATGTGTGAACCCTTGACTAATATGTTAGAAACCAGGGCCATAATTGGTTCACAAGAACTATTATGAATAAAACCAAAATTTTGTTTCTGCCTTTTTGAGCCCTTGAACTTGCAGTTCTGCTTTAGTTTTTCCAAATGCTGTGATTATTAGAGGCATATGCCATCATACCTGGCTTGAAATATTTGTTTTTATCAAGCAAGATGGAAACTCATATTTTAACAATATATTGAGGCTTGTAATTTTTTTAAAAGTCAGATTGATTCTTTACTTTTCTTGGCCAGATTACTATTACTATTACTCCTTGAAACATTGTATTCCTATTTTTTTTAAATGTAGTCAGTAAGGGGCTGGGGAGATAGCTCCGAGGCACAAGTGCCTGCTGGGCAAGTGCAAGGTCGTGAGTTTGAACCCTGGTCCCACTAAATAAATAAATAAATAAATAAATAAATAAATAAATAAACAAATAAATAAACAAACAAACAAATAAATAAATAAATAAAAATGTAGTCAGTAAGATGACATTTTATTCATATAAATTCATTTTATTGGTTGATAGATTAATTGCAGTACCAGAGATTGAACTTAGCACCTTATGCTTGCCAGGCAAGCACTTATTGCGCTGAGCTATCTCCCCAGCCCCTAAGTTCATTTTATATATTATAAAAACAATTTAGAAAGTAAATGAAAAAGTAGCATACATTTATAATGTATATGAAATCACATTCAACAGCTATATAAGTGTTTTCCTCAGCATTTTTATGTGTTGGTTAGATCAGCTCAGGCTTCTTAAAAGTCTAGTGAATAAAAACTGAGGGTGAATTTTTTTGTTTTGTTTTTGTTAAGTCTCCTAACTATGTTCTGCTTCTAAATTTGAAGAACAGAAAACTACTAATTATTACAAAATATACCCATGTACTGACCACCAGAATGAACAGTGTTTTGTGACTGTTACTCATTTTTAATGCAAAAAGAAATAAATCAGTATCATTACAATAAGAAAACTACCAGTGTATATATTTCCATCTCAAAGTGTTTTTTTTTTTTTTTAATTTATTTATTTTCTTGTTTCAGAACCTTTATTTGTTTATTCACTCATTCTTATGGCTGGCTCAGCCCGTCCCAAGGGCAGGGCTGGCACAGCATGTGGTGCCAGGGATCGAACCGCGGTCCCTGAAGCCGCCCAAGCTTTCTCAAGCAGGCGCTTTAAACCACTGAGCCATCCCGCCGGGCCCCTCAAAGTTTTATAAGCTTACAGTACATAGTTTACAACTATAATCCATATTTATTAAGAATTTACAAACTTAATTGAAGTTCTGGTTATTGGCCACACATTTTCAGACTGCTTTAGTGTACATAAATCCCCTAAAACCAATTAAACCCTTGAGATGGGCAGGGTAGTCTCTGGCTGTCCACCATTTTTAATGGCACCTTGCTCTCTTATTTCTGCTTTTATATTTATGCCTTGGAATTGCAGTATCACAAAGACTTTATCTTTTAAATCTCAATCTTTTAGATAGTTGGCTAAACTTTGTTTAGTAGCACTATTCCTTTCACAGGTTTTTGCTTTTGTTTTTTTTTAATTAATCCTGCATAAAATTTTTATTTATTTATTTATTTATGTATTTATTTTTGGGACAGGGTCTCACTATGCAGTTGAGGCTGGCCTTGAGCTCACTTTTGTAGCCCAGGCTGGTCTCGAACTCGCACTGATCGCCCTGCCTCAGCCTCCCAAGTGCTGGGATTACAGGCGTGCGCCACCACGCCCAGCAAAATTTTTATTTTTAAGAGCTTTTGAATCTTAAATTCCTGGGTTGGCCAAATATCTCAGCAGATTAAAGTGCCTGTAAGCAGGTGCAAGGGCCAGGGGTTCAATTCCCTGGGCCTGCCATGCTAACCCCGCCCCCGAGGCACCCTGAGCCTGGGCATGGTGGCGAATTCATGTAATCCCAGTCTTTGGGAGGCTGTGAACAGGTGGATCGTTCCGAGTCTAATCTGGTAGTGAGACCCTGAACACTCTGTAGGTTCTTCCCTAAAATACAAAAAAAAAAAAAAAAAAGCATCTTATATTCTAATATATTGCCAGCTACTTCAAACAATTGTTATCCTTATTCTTTGTGAAAATTTTAAAAAAAATTTTTTTTGGTAGTTTAGAAATTTATTTAACTTAAAAGGTGAACAAAATGTGTATTTAAAATCTTACTAAACTGATCTGATGATGAAAATATGTAATATAACCATTGTTAAATTTATACAATAAAAATATTAAATAAAAAAATAAAATAAAATCTTACTAAACTTATTTATCTGAAATACATGCTTACACAGAGAACAGAGATTTCTAATAACTTCTGGAAGTCCACTGTCCATTTAAAAACATTTTTCTACAAAAACTATTGAAATATTTTTCCTTTATACTACATGAAAGTTAGATGCAAATTTCCACTGTGCTCTATGATGGATGCATTTTACGGGCAACTCCGATGATGCAGACGGCACAAATGTGTAGTTCAGGCGATTGATGCAAACGAAAAGTGACAACGATGCCTCCACCGTGTCCCAGCAGAGGGGCCGCACCCTGGATGCTCACAGCTGATCACTTCCTCTCTTTTCCTTTTTTACTTCCTTCCCCTTGTTAAAGATTGGGGTCACCACCTCCTGTTTTCTGTATCCTAGTTTTTAGTTTAGGTATCATTTCTGCTGCCTACAACATTACTGACTTACATGATGGGGACTGTCGCAGACAGAGGCTGCTGTCTTCCTGCTTCAGCTGGACTCAAACTCTGCCTCTGCATTGAATGTCACTACTCAGAAGTGCATCCTATTTTTCTCAGTAACTGCTTTAAGTCCAACTGCTGAGCATACATCTTGAATCTCGGTAGCTGTGGGATTTTCAACAGCTTTACTTATTGGGATCCGCCTCCCCTTTGTGATGATTTTATTTAAATAAGCGGGGTAGATACACATAAACCTGTGTTGGTCGGCCAGGGAGTGAGCTTTAACACCCTTGTGAAAAATCATTTTGGCATATTTGTGTGAGTCTGTTCCCACATTTTCTGTTCCATTGATCTGTATCCATCTGTCTGCCAATAACAGTTCACTGTAGCTTGAAAGTCTTTGAAATAGCCTATGCTGATTTTTCTAGTTCCTTTGCCTGTCTGTACAAATGTTGTAACAGTGTTGTCCTAGTTAGAAAAATAGTAGTGGGATTTTTGTTGCAGTTTCAGTTGTGTTTTCCTAACTGGAAAATTTAACATCTTTACTGAGTTGTCTTACAGTCCAGAGCATTCTGTGTTTGCACTTACCTATATTGTCATTTACTTCTTTCACAATGTATCATTATTGTGAATACACAGGTCCTATGCATGTTTTTGATAGATTTATATTTTTTGTTTCAAGTAATTGCAACTTACATTCTTTAAATTTTGCTCTGTGTGTATCCCATATGTGTTTAGCTTTTGTTGTCTTGTGGAACTCATTTTGAAGAGTTGTAGTTAGGTTTTGGGGTTTTTTTTTTTTTTTTTTTTTTTTTTTTTGGCAGAGGGGATTGATGGATTTGTTGGAGGTTTTGAGGGAGTGGTTTGTTTAGATTTCTTATGTAGATTACATGTCCTCAGTGAATAAAGTTTTACCTTTTTAGCTTAATTGATTGATTGCATTTGTTAGTTTCTAGCAGTGTGTCACAAACAGCTGTCTTACTGCCTTTTTTAAGTGCATAGTCTTTTTTTCTTTCTTGTTTTCTGCTTTTGTTGTTGTTGCTCTTTTTGAGACAAAGTCTCACTGTGTAGTTCAGGCTTACTTTGAACTGTGAGCCCAGGCAGGCCTTGAACTTGAGTGATTCTCCTGCCTCAGCTGCTAAGTTCGGGGATTACAGGCATGAACCACCATGTCTGGCTACATAGTCTTTCACTAATAGTGTAGTATAGTGTAATATTTATAGTAGATTTAATGCTCTTAACAATTTTAGACAGTTCTACTTGTGAGGAAAGTATTTTTTTTATCATCAATAGGTGTGTAATTTTGTCAGATAATTATTCTCTCAGTTGATATGAACATTCAGTTTTATCCTGTTCATGTGGTGAATTCCATTGTTTGAATGTTGAACCAGTTTTGGGTTCCTAAAATGAACACTGGCTGGTCATAATGTATAATTTCTTTATTGCTGGCTCACTTACTTTGCTAATATTTTCTTAAGGATTTTTGCATCCGTATTTATAAGAAATAGTTATATTTTCCTTTTATTTAGTTTATGCTATTTGCTGCTTTGGCAGGGAGCTCTCTGTCCCTGGCAATTTTACTTGTTCTGAAATCTGCATTACTTGATATTGTCTTTTTGATTTATTTTCTTTCCACCTGCTTATTTATATTTGAACGATTTTTCTCCGGACAGCATATAGTTGGACTATGTATTTAATACAATATCCTCTTGTCTTTTTAGTTGGTACATTTATTTTTATATTAATGTTACTTAGGGCTTAAGTTTCTCATTTATTGTTCATTGCTACATTTGAGGCACTTGGTACATGTAATGATCATATTCAGCATAGGGAATTTGTACTTGTATACAATATAATTTGTCTCTTTTTTCCCCCCATTTGTCTCCCCTTTTCAACCCCTTTCCCTCCGTGTTTACAAAAGTTTTTTTTTTTCTATTTTTTCATTCTTTTTTCCTTCCTTCTCTTCCCTCCCTAGTTTCCCTTCCCACTTGAACATTTCTTCCTATTTCACAATATTTTGTTCCTTATTACAGTTTCAGTTTCTCACACTGGAGAAACTATGATATTTGTGCATGTCTCTGAGTTATATCACTTAAGAATATGGTTTCAAGGTGCACCCATTTAGCTAGAAATGTTTCAGGCTTTTCCTTCTTTATGCTGCATAGTGCTCTATTGTATATTTTAAAAAAAACATGCACACACACACACACACACACACACCTGTATTCATCAGTTGGTCGGCATCTGGGCTGTTCCCAAGACTTAGCTATTACATACTATGCTGATCTAAACATGAGTGTGCATGTAGCACTGTGTAATTATGTTTTTAATTCTTTGGGGAAGATACCAAGAAAGAGGATAGATAGCTCTGTTGAATGAACTAGTCCTAATTTTTTCAAGAATCTCCACACTGATTTCCACAGTGGTTATACTACTCTGCACTCCCACTAACTGCAGAAAAGGATTCTTTTTTACCCACACCCCCTCCAGCATTTGTTATTGGATGATTTCTTGATGATAGCCACTTGAATGAGATAGAATTTGAGTATCATTTTAATTTGCATTTCTCAAATGACCAGTGATTTTGAACATGTATGTGCTTTTGGGTCTTAATTTGGGTAGATCGTTTTTTAGATAGTAGTCTTTTGAGAAACAGCTGCCAGAATTTTTTTCCTACACTGTTCATTGTCTGTTCACTTTGTTGGTGATTTCTTTTGATTTTTAGTACAGTAAGATCCCAGTTGTTGGTTCTTTGTGATGATTCCTGTGCAATCAGTGTTTTGTTGATAAAGTCTTTGCCTTTGCCAGTGTGTTCAAGAATTCTGCCTGTTTTGTCTTTTAACAGATTTAGTGTTACTGTTTTAATATTTAGATATTTGATCTATTTTGATTTTGGTTTAGTGTATGGTAATAGATAAATGGTTCAGGTTTAGCCTTTGGCATATGGAACGCCAGTTCTTCCAACACCATTTATTAAAGAGGCTCTCTTCCTTCCAGTAAGGTATTTGGCACCTTTGTCAAAGACAAGGCTTTTGACCTTAGAATGTCTGGAGAATTTCCAAAGTGTGTCTGGAGTTGTTTCTGTATCATCTAATCTGTTTCATTGATCCTTCATTAATCCTTTAGGTTTTTGTGCCAGTACCATGCTGTTACCATGCTGTTTTCATCACAGTAGCCTTGTAGTATAAATATATATATATATATATATATATATATATATATATGTTTTGTTTTTTTTTTCTTGTTTCAGAACTTTTGTTTGTTTTTTTATTTTATTTTTATGGCTGGCTCAGCCTGCCCTAAGGGCAGGGCTGGCGCAGCATGTGGTGCCGGGGATAGAACCGCAGTCCCTGCAGCTGCCCAAGCTTTCCTAAGCAGGTGCTTTAGACCACTGAGCCATCCTGCTGGGCCCTTGTAGTATAATTTTAAGGCAAGGGTCATGATATTCCATGTCTTGCCTTGTTGCCCAGAACTGCCTTTGCTCTTCTAGGTTTTGTCTGGTTCCAAATGAATTTTAGGATTCTTTTTCACAATTCTATTAGATAAGCTGTGGAATTTTGATCAGGATTACATGAAATCTGTGTAATAATTTTGGAAGTATGGCTATTTTCACTGTGTTGGCTTTTCCTCCTCAAAAGAAAGGAATATCTTTCTATTTTCTGATATCTTCTTCAACTTCCTTATTCAGAGAATTGTAATTTTCACTGTAGAGGTCTTTTCTTTCCCTTGTTAGATTGATTACTAGGTATTTCTCTTTTTTGGATGCTATTGTGGAAGGTGTTGTTTCCCTGATTTCTCTTTTAGTGAGATTGTAATTTATGTACAGGAATGCTATTTGTAGCTATGCTACAAATTGGGTTATTAAATTGAAGTATTGTGCTAGAGTTTTTGATGTCTTACAGTATGTCATCTGCAGATAATTTAACTTCTGCCTTTCCTGTCTTTGTTTCTTTTATTTTTTTTCTCTTGTATTTTTTTATTTCCTGTTTTAATCATTCTCTTTCTGTTTCCTTCCTTCCTTCCTTCCTTCCTTCCTTCCTTTTTTTTTGCCTTCTTGTGGATTAAGCATTTTTTAGATAACAGTGGTATCTCAGTTCACATTTTTTTTTTTTTTGTGAACAGTTTGGTTCTCGGGGAGAACCCTTTGGCAGAATTTTGGTTTTGTTTGCAGATTTTACATTGGGTAACAAACATGACCATGGACATCTTTCCCACACAAACACAAATGTGACCATCTTTTCCAAAATCATGGAACAAATTAATTTTATAAACCAAGTTACCACTGTAATTTATCAGTAATTTTGAGTATATCTGTTTGTATAGCTTTTTAAGTGGTTGCTACAGATATTATTATTCATAGTCTACTGGGACTGTTGTAGAGGTTCAAATAAAATGTAGAAATCTTAACTCTTAATCTTCTGTAATTTACCTGCAAGTATAGCACAGTTATTAAATGCTTTAAACTATTAAAAATGATTAAGAAAACTAAAGGGAAGAAAAGTTCATTCCCATTCATAGGTTTGGTTTACTATATTTCTTTCTCCCAGTTATACTCCAAGATTTCGTTTGTCATTTCCTTTGTACTTAGAAAACTTCCTTAGTGTTGCATTGAGGGCTGGTGTACTAACAGCTAATTCTTTTGATTTATCCTTATATGAGAAGTGTCTTTATTTGTCTTTCATTTCTAAAGGTTATTTTTTACTGAGTGTAGAATTCTGGGTTGCTGGTTTTTGTTTTTGTTTTTGTTTTTCCCATACCAGGGATCAAACTTGGGACCTTGTGCTTACCAGGAAGGCACTCATAGTGCTGAGCTATAACCAGCTCACCACACCTGTCCTTTTTTTTGAATGCTTTCGGGATTTTCTTACCTTTAGTGTTTAGAAGTTAATTTATTGGGCTGGAGAGATAGCTCAGTAAACACCTGCCTGGCAAGTGCAAGGTCCTGAGTTCAATCCTTGATACCAGGAAAAAAAAAAGTTAATTTATGAGGTATTATTGTTAATTAATAAGGATTCATTAAGATTTATTTTGTTTGAGGATTTGCTCAGCTTCATGAATCTCTAGGTTTATTTTCTTGCCAGATTTGTAGTGTTCAGCCATTATTTCTTTAAGTATATTTCCAGCACAGTACCTTCTCTCTTGTATTTCCAAGGTTTTGTAAAGCTTTTGGTATAATCCTGCAATGAGAGTCTGGTCATCTTTTCGAGTGTTTTCTTTCTGTTAAGATTGGGTCATTTTTGTTTTGTTTTCTAATTAACTGACTCTGCTCTTTCTGTTCTGGTATTGAGTCCATCCTCTGAGCTCCCCCTTATTCCCCATCTATCCTGTTTTTGAAGTCTAATATGTCCTTTTGGCTCCTTGTATCTTTTTTTTTTTTTTTTTTTTTTTTTGGCTTTTTGAGACAGGGTCTCACTATGCAGCTCAGGCTAGCCTTGAGCTCACTTTTGTAGCCCAGCCTGGTCTCGAACTCGCACCGATCCTCCTGCCTCGGCCTCCTGAGTGCTGGGATTACAGGCGTGCGCCACCACGCCCGGCTTTCCTTGTATCTATTTGCCAGATGCTTTTCTTTGCTGAATCTCTTTCTCTTTTTCCCCCATTTATTAAAGGCATATTTGTAATTTCTCTGGAAATATTTCGTGACTGCTTTGTCTTAGTTAACTGTAATATTTCTGTTATGTTGGTGTTGGAATCTTTTATTTATCTTCTTCAAGTCTTCTGTTTCTTGATGTGATGAGTGATTTTTAGTTGAAATAGGACTTACGTTAGGACAGCGGTTCTCAGCCTGTGGGTTGCAACCCCAGCGGGGGGGTTGAACGACCAAAACACAGGGGTCGCCTAAAGCCATTGGAAAATACATATTTAAAACCCATGCTATGCCATGGTGAAATGTTATTTATTGGAATTAGTAATAAATATCTCTCAACATATAATTAAATATTATTTTTGTGATTAATCACTGTTTGAATTATGTTTTATTTTATCTTTTCTTGTTTCAGAACTTTTGTTTGTTTATTTATTTTAATGGCTGGCTCAGCCTGCCCTGGGGGCAGGGCTGGCACAGCATGTGGTCCGGGGATCGCGGTTCCTGCAGCCACCTAAGCTTTCCTAAGCAGGCGCTTCAGACCACTGAGCCATCCTGCTGGGCCCCTGAATTATGTTTGATTTGTAGCAATGAGAATACATAATGCCTATCAGGTATTTACATTCTGAATCATAACTGTAGCAAAATTAGGGTTTTTTTTTGTTTTGTTTTTTCCTTTTTTGTCTTTTTGAGACAGGGTCTCGCTATGCAGTTGAAGCTGGCCTTGAGCTCACTTTTGTAGCCCAGGCTGGTCTCGAACTCGCACCAATCCTCCTGCCTCAGCCTCCCGAGTGCTGGGATTACAGACGTGCGCCACCACGCCCGGCTCAAAATTACAGTTTTGAAGTAGCCACCAAAATTCTTTTTTGGTTTTGGGGTCACCACAACATGAGGAACTATACATATTGCAGGGTCACGGCATTAGAAAGGTGGAGAACCTCTGTGTTAGGAAGTTCTGGATCTTAAACTTTTTTTAGCTGAATTTTCTTTAACAGTCATGGCAAGAGAAGCAGGAGCACTGTCTACTGCCAGAAGACGTAAGAATTCATCTTCTATTTATGCCTATGTGGATATATCTGGACATAGAACCTCATTGCTGTTGGGTAGAAGCGCTAGTTTGCTTCCCCTGTCGACTCCACAGACACTACTTTTGTTGGTCTCATTACTGTCAGAAGGTGGCAAAATTCTTGACTTTACTTGGATTCCTGTGATACCATCCCTCAGAAGGAAAATGGAAATACTGATTACTGAAATAGTGATTACTATTCATTACTGATAGAGAGGAAGGTTCCTGGGGTTGAGTGCTCAGCTCAGACATTGCCCCCATCAGGAGTGTGGGGCAGGGCCAGTGAGATGGGCTCAGTAGTCTAAAGCCCCTGCGGAGGAAACTTAAGGCCAGTGCTGTGACCACTCCTCGATCCCTGGCACCACAAGCCGCGCACCCCCACCCCAGGGCGGGCTAAGCCAGCCATAACACAAACAAATGAATGAGGTTTAAGAGAAATTAAAAAAAAAAATCTTAAAAAAAAAAAAAAAAGGAGTATGGGGCAGTTTAATACTTCTGTCAGAGTGAAAGCCTAGGCTTCTAACTTGGTCTTTGCTGGCAGGTAGACCTGGAGCCATGTTTAGTCAGCCCTTTGCTAAATGTTTGACTTTTGTGGAATTTTGTTTTGGTATATATCCCTTGGTAGCTCCATGTTAGTAGGTTTTTTCAGCTCCATGTTTAGGGTATGTGAGGTTAAAAAGTAAACCCCAAAACCACCAGTGTGTCTTTCCTCAGGTCTGGAGGTATCTAGCCTTTCTGTCTTTTCTCCATGTTTCAGAGTCTCACATGTTTTACTTCCTTACGTATCTCTCTTCTGTAATGTGTAGGATTTTTAGTTGTACTTAGCAAGAGAGGAAAAAATGTTTATGCTATTGGTTCTAAAACTTTGTTACTTATTTTTGTTTTGAGGATTGTGAGTCATGATTTAATTCTAGAGCAGTGGTTCTCAACCTAATGCTGTGACCCCGCAATACAGTTCCTCATGTTGTGGTGACCCCAAACCAAAAAATAATTTTGGTGGCTACTTCAAAACTGTAATTTTGCTACAGTTACGATTCAGAATGGCTTTAGGCGACTCCAGTGTTTTGATCGTTCAACCCCTGCTGGGGTCGAGACCCACAGGTTAAGAACCACTGTTCTAGAGTTTTGTTGTCTTTGCATCTTTTTAAATTTCTTTTTATGTATTTGGTATAGGTTCTCACTACTACACAGCTTGGACTCGTAGTGATCTTCCTGTTTTCAGCCTCCCCAGCACTGGAATTACAGGCTTGTGTACCCACAATGTGGTGTCAGATGCTTAGTGTGCCCAGGGGTGGGACCAGCACAGCAGGTGGTGCCAGGGATCAAACCCCAGTCCTTGCACTTGCCTAAGCAGGCACTTAGTCCGCTGAGCTATCTCGCTGGCCTGTTGCTGTTGTTACCCTTAACTTTACCCTGTAAGCATGTTCTTTTCCCAAGCAGTGAAGAATAATTAATTGAAAGAAATTTCAAAAAGCAAACATACATTGGTGAAAATATACCATTGGATCTCATTTGTACTTTGTTTGAGATTCATACTTTTTTATGCTTAGGAATAGTTTTTAATTTATGAAAAAAGCTCTCAGAAGAGAGAATCACAGTTACAGGTAATTAATAGTCACCTCTCTATATATATATTTCCCCCCAAAAAATAAAAAAGATAGCATCAATATCCTTTCTTTCCCTCTCTTCCTTCCTTCCTTCCTTCCTTCCTTCCGTGGTACTAGGGATTGAACTCAGGACCTTGGGCTTGCCAGGCAAGCACTTATTCCACTGAGCTATCTTCCTGGCATGACATAGTATTATTGAAACATGTTTAACAAAAGGTCCTTGTAATTTGTGTATGTCCCAAGAGTATGACTACATGAAATATAAAAGGACCATTGGAAGAAGAAAGAGCTGTGAACATGAAAAGCTGACACTTTTACTACTTGTCTTCTTCAAAGGCTTTTTTTTGTAATTTGTGGGACCTAAAAGTGAAAGAGATCCTAAAGATCAAGTAACTTTCCTAGTTCTTTCATCCGTGTAATCTAGCTTCTTTGATTTCAAAGAAGGTGTACTTCACAGGGCGGGGCATTTTACGGTTAGTATCTCTAATGTCTCCCAGCCACTTGTACTCCCAGTTGGCCTGGCCTATTAGATTTTGTCCATTGGCTGTTAATCTGCTTTTAATTGTCCTTGACAGGAGTAAAGGAGAGCAAAATGAATACTTTTTCCTCACAGTTATGATCATTATTAAAGTCCTTATCCTTTTAGTTTTCTTTAATCTTCATTGCTAAGATCCTTCACAATTTTGTCTGACTTTTTTTGATCTGCATTTCTCTAGTTTTCTTAAGTGGAGCTGTGACATTCAGGGCAACATGCAACACTTGTATAACGGGGGCAGGAACTTGACTGCTTGAAATACTGCACTGTGCTCTTACTCCTTGCTTGTGCATAACAGAAGTCTTTCTGAGAGCATTTGATACCTTGAAGGTACTTGCAAATTGTACTTTCTTTAGTTTTTGGCTCAAAACTGTTTTGGATATATAAATGGCTTGTGGTCCCAGGAGCTTTTTCTTTCCTTGGTGAGTTAACTCTTAAGCAAGGCTACCTTTTTTTAAATTATGTAATGCAATAGGTTTTTAAAAATCTAAACAACACAAGACATATTTATCATTACAATGTTTTCTTGTTAGTTTTGTGGCATTCTTCTCTTTGATTCATTATATTTGTCATTTTTTCTCTCTGGTAATCCCTCTTCCCAGTCTCCTACCCTTATCCCCGTCTAGTTATGCTTTTTTAATTATCATAACCATCTGTTGTTGAAAGTGTTGGTGAGGTGGGATCAAATATAGAAGACTGCTAGAGTCTGTTGACATCAAGCCATTAATCTTTTTTTGAGTATTTTAGATAAACGTGCTATACATGTCTTAGATTTTAAATAAAAAACTGAAAAAATAGTATTTTCTCTAGTTTGGTAAGTTGTGAGTAACTATGCCAATTGTTACAGAAAATTGGATAATTTTTTAATGTATTTTTTAAAAGTTTGAAATATTTTAGTATTTATCATGGTTTCATTTACCTATTTTAAAAATATTCCAGGAAATCCACTTACCCAGGACATTTTGAACCTCTCTCTGGAACCAGATGGAACAAGAAGGCTACTGAACTATTTGCTTGATAATTTGTCAGGTACTGCAAAAAGAAGTAAGTGGTCATTTGTTTAAGCCTTCTTATTAGGAAGACATACAAGAATATTGCTTAATTTTTTGTTTTCTATATTTAACTAGTTTCTACAGAACAGCCACCTCCAAGATCTTGGATCATGTTGCAAGAACCAGACAGAACACGGCCAACTGGTTGGTACCCTAATTTTTTAACTTTTATTTTTACTTGGTCTCAATAAGCCTTGTCATATTCTTGACATGCTTTAGGTCAGGGGTGTGAACCTATGGCACACGTGCCACAGAAGGCTATTCATTATTGTTGAAGGCTCTAAAATGTTCACCGTCACTATTTTAGGTAGTGGGCAACAAATGTTAAGGCAGAATGCTTTTGGTTGACTGGTTTAAGGTGTCATAATAGAGGCTTCATTCTTGCTCATCTGTCCTCTGGGTGTGCTATGCCTTCCGTGAACTTCTCAGATGGGTGCGGTGTTATTCTCCAGGGGACATGTAGCACTATCTGAAGGGCAGTTTTGATCATCAGAACTGGGAAGAGGGCTATAGGCACGTAGTGGTTAGAGGCCAACAGTGCCTTCAACAGTTTACCCACCCAGAATGTCAGTATGACTTTATACCTGATAAAAAGTTTCGGTGCAATTCATTTTTAAATGAGTAACTAAGATCTTTCTATAGTGAAAGTTTCCAAATCTTAAAGTGTTCCAAAAGTATTTGATCTAAATTTAGTGAAAATAGTTTGGAAGCTCCTGTGCATAAAACAGGATTTGGTCAATGATATACCCTTTCTTTTGCATGAATTAACACTATGAATATGACCTTTTTTTGTTGTACTTTGCTTTATTGTGCTTCATAGATACTGTGTTTTTGTTTTATAATTTGAAGGTTTGTAGGAGTGCTATACTGAACATGTCTTCCATTTTCATTTTCTAATAGCTCAGATAATGATTGCCATTTTTTAACTATAAAATGTATCTTAAGTTACATACCCTCTTTTAGGCGTTATTATACACTGATGGTAATATAGTATAAATGTTACCATTTGTGCGCATTGGAAAGCTAAACAATTCATGTGACTTGCTTTATTGAAGTACTCATTTTATTACACTGAGTGGAACTGGACTCATGCTATCTCTTAGGTATACCTATAGTTTTCTATATCCTGCATCAGTGACCTAGTGGAAGAAGTAGAAAAATGAGGAACTTTGGTTGAAGGGCTCAAAGCCTTGGTCTTTTAGCTTCAGACTTTCTGTGCTTACCTCTATAGTGGATCACACATTGTACTTTTAATTTGTTCATATATCTATTTTCGTTACCTATCTTTACATCCTCTGTATCTGGCATGCAGTAGCTTTTTAGTAATACATGTTGTATAAAGATAAACTTAACATTTAAGTGAAGATGGTTACTGAAATTGCCTTTTTTTCCCCCCTGCCACGTGTATGAATAAGTAAAGTTATCTTTTCTACAGCCTTGTTTTCTGTCATGTGCTATAATGTTCTTTGTGATAAATATGCGACCCGGCAGTTGTACGGCTACTGTCCATCATGGGCACTAAATTGGGACTATAGGAAAAAGGCCATTATTCAAGAAATCTTGAGCTGCAATGCTGATATTATAAGTCTTCAGGTAAGTCACATAGAGAAATATTTAAATTGCAAGAATCTCACAACATTGGCAAAGCAGGGAACAAATATACTAGAAACTAACACATTTGAAAGTATAACTTCAGTATTTCTTAAAATACCAGTTTTTTTTTTCTGTTTTTAGTGAATTGTAAGTACATTACCTGCTTTGTTTTGCAAGACTGTATTACCAAATAAAGCAAATGTGTTAGGCTACATTTTAAGCATTTACAATAGCAGATAAATATTCACCTGCCTTCCTCCTGTAGTGTCTGCACATTTTTGAGTTGGTTGATAAACTAACTAGAGTTGTGACATTGCCTTGGTAATTTTACTTCACTAGTAATGTTAAAAGAAATTAGGACATAATGGAAAAAGGATTGGTGCTTATGCACAATAACTTTGTGTTTTGGTCCTCCTCTTGTAATAACTTACGAAATCTTGAGCATTTCCTTATCCCCTCATGGATCTGAAATTATGATCTATGAAATTCTTCCTACTTTTATGATTTATCTGGTCAATCCTAAGGTATAAAGACATACACATTCATATGATTGTTTGTTCTCTGATTCATTACTCCTAAACAAAAGAGAATTGATCTTGTAAATAACTGGTACCTGTAACAGGACAGACATATGCTGTGATTGCTTTCAGATAAATTAGGTTGGACAAGATGTACAACTTGAAGCTTTAAAAGATTATATACAGAGTTAATGTATAGGGCTAATTTTTGTACTGTAAGTAACTTCGCCATTTACAATTTTTTCAGGAGGTTGAGACAGAACAATACTATAGCTTTTTTCTGGTAGAACTGAAAGAACGTGGTTATAATGGATTCTTTAGTCCTAAGTCTCGAGCTAGAACAATGTCAGAACAAGAAAGAAAACATGTTGATGGCTGTGCAATATTCTTCAAGATAGAAAAGTAAGTCTTTTTATTTTTCAAAAAGAGAAATGTTCTTGGTATTTGCAGGATAGTGGCCAAACGTGTCAAAATTAATCGGCAAATAAGAGAATGAGACACCGTTATTAATCAAGAAAACAATACTGTTGCCTCAGGTGGTTTTGTTCATTTTAATCATCAGAAGTAACTGTCTCATAGACATGTTTAAAGTGCTGTTGTTTCTTCAGGTGTTTACTAGGACCTCAACTCCAATTGTTACTTGAAATATTTTATCTTTAACATTCCCAGTAGGACAATAGAGGGATTCTTAAACCTATATTTTGGAAAAGAATTATTTATAAACTATAAGATGGACTATTTCAGAATAAAATCTAAATAGGAGATTATGGCATTACATTAGTTTGTAAAGGTATTTCCAGATATTATTTATATCAATAACAGATTGAGAACTTTGAATAGATGTAAGAAGACTGGTGCTGAGTGGAAAGGATTTTCCATAATGTGACTTACGTGCCATCATATCTGTTAAGGAAGTTTGGGAAAATTATTTCCCACAACGCAAATATCTTGATATTTCCCATTCTTTGTTTATGTGTGTGTTTTTGTTTCTGTTTTAGATTTACTTTGGTTCAGAAACACACTGTTGAATTTAATCAGCTAGCAATGGCAAATTCAGAAGGGTCTGAAGCTATGCTGAACAGAGTCATGACAAAAGATAACATTGGAGTTGCAGTACTGCTAGAACTTCGAAAAGAATTGATTGAAATGTCATGTGAGTGGTCCTTTCACTTTCTGTAAAATTGTTCTCCAAAATTTAATAATTTTGACTAGCATCTTCAAAAAGAATAAAAATAGACATCTCATTATATATTAATGGTCTTAGCCGGGCGTGGTGGCTCACGCCTGTAATCCCAGCACTTGGGAGGCTGAGGCAGGAGGATCGTTGTGAGTTCGAGACCAGCCTGGGCTACAAAAGTGAGCTCAAAGCCAGCCTGAACTGCACAGTGAGACCCTGTCTCAAAAAAAAAAAAAAAAATAAAAAAAAAAAAAAAAAAAAAAATTAAAAAAAAAAATTATATATTAATGGTCTTATCTAACACCTGAAGAAACTCAGTGAGAATTTTTCTAAAACATTTTGTTTTCCACAAAGCTTAAGAAAACATTGTTCAGAAAAATATTAAAAACCTCAAGGAGTCACACAGCTGAGAAAAACTTTTTTTTTCTTTTTGTATTTTTAGGGAAGGGTCTAGAGGATGTTCTGGGTCTCACTGCTAGATTAGATTTGTAGTGATCTGCCTATTTACAGCCTCCCAAGAGTTGGGGTTACAGGCACGTCCCACCATGCCCAGTCTCAATTGTTATCTCAGCGCTCCCTGGGCGTGGGGCTGGCACAGCAGGTCCAGGGATTCACCCCCTACCCCTGCACCTGCTTACAGGCGCCTTAATCCACTGAGCTACTTGCCTGGCCCAGAACTTCTATTTTTTGCTCTCAGGAATTTTTCATCTAAAGAAACACTAAGTAAGTATTAGTTAAAGTAGCAATGGATAAAAACTCAGTATACTAAAAAAAAAAAAAAAAAAAAAAAAAACTCAGTATACTTTTATAATATCTTGTCAGCAGTGCTATTCTGTAAGCTAGCTTGTCTTTCTGATCTACTTGTAATAATTATGTTAAAGGTCTTTGAGTTTGGAAAATAGTTCATTTACTTCAAATTCAAAACATGTTTAAATTGACCATCATGCTGAGAACTAAAATTTCAGAATAGTTGGAATGGGGATATTTAATATGAGGAATGTTAAAGATAGACAGTGGAGCTTGATGCTTAATATTGAAGAAAGTGTAGATTTAATTCTTGATCTTTAATACATGTAAACTAAGACTGAAAGCCTCAAGAAGACAGAACTATTTGAAAATCAAGCTATCCTAAACAGAATAGTAGTGACTTTCCATATTAGAACTATCAATCAGACATGTGGATGGCTGTGTTGCATGTCACAGTCAGTGAATAAGCAGGAGAGTTGTTAGGTAGATATGGGGGTCCTTTTCTAGTAGGAGACTCTGATATAACTGACTTCCTTTCAGACTAAGAATCTGTGGCCTGATGGGTGGGTTTTTGTTTGTTTGTTTTCTTCTTATCTAATGTAGCTGGAAAGTCACACCTTGGAACAGAAAAACAACTTCTTCTCGTGGCCAATGCACATATGCATTGGGACCCTGAATACTCTGATGTGAAGTTGGTACAAACTATGATGTTCCTCTCAGAAGTGAAGAATATTATTGATAAAGCCTCTCGAAGCCTCAAATCCAGTGTTCTGGATGAATTTGGAGCAATTCCCCTTGTGTTATGTGCAGATCTTAATTCTTTGCCAGACTCTGGTAAGAACTGAATATTATTTTATATAGTATAAATGAATGTGTTTCGACTTAAAGTGAGTGTGCAATAGTTCATGATAATTCCAAATTTAATCCAAATGAAAATTCACTTTACATTGGCAGTCAGGAGCAAGCTTTAAAACTTCTCATGTGAGACAAGGAAATCTTCTGAAAAAGAAGTGATATAATGGAGACCTAAGGAGAAAGATATGAAAAGAAATTTTATCTTTAATAAACATGTAGCTGATACAGGTTGAGCATCCCTAATCTAAAAATCTTAATTCTCTAAAATTGAAAACTTCAAGCACTGACATACTGCTACAAGTGAAAAATTTCACACCATGAAACTTTCATTTCATGCATAAATTATTTAAAATTTGGTTTAGAATTCTCTTTAGGCTGCATATATAAGTAGCATAAGCGATATAATTAATTTCATGTTTAAGTTTGGGTTCCAACCCCAAGATCATTGAGTATGTGCAAATATTCTAGAATCTGAGGTCCAAAACACTTCTGGACCCAAGCATGATGGATAAGGAATATACTATACAGCCTGTTAATTTGAAATAACTTGTAAATAAATACCCTAAATCATGTAATTAGATTCCAAAAATGTTACTAAGTTCACTTCCTTACTATTCTGGTGTGTGATTTTATGAACTTAATTTAAATTTAACTGATCCTGTATTCCATGATGTATGCTTGTTCATTTGTTTTTGACGGAGTGCCCATACATATGTAGTTCATACTGGCTTTGAACTCATTTAGTAGCCCAGGCTTCAAACTCTTTAAGTTATCCTCTTTCATCAGACTCTGGAAAGCAAGGATTACAGGTGTATGCCACCATACCTGGCCATAATCTTAAAATGTTTATGTTAAGTGAATGATTTAGAAAAAGGCATCTCCAGAATTGAGGTCATTTGTTTATACCAATCATTCAAGTCATTTTAATTAAAACCCAAAAATTTTAGTATTGTTTTAAATCATAAAGTCAGAGATACAGAAACCCTGATCTTTAGTGTGTACTTTCCCATGGATAATATGCCAAATAAACTAACCCTTGTGATAGCAAACTAGGTAGTTCTTGTTGTGTACCAACTCTTTGTTCATACTGTTCTACATACAAGATTGCTTTTCTGGGCCAGAAAGATAGTTCAGGGGCACAAGTGCCTGCCTGGCAAGTGCAACATCCTGAGTTTGATACCTGGCTCTGCAGAAAAAAGAAAAAAAGCTTTTGTTTGGACTTGGACACATGTACTCACACACACCTGCCTCTGTGGCAGATGAGTTTGGTGGGTTGTTACTGCCATCACAATAGATAAGGGCCATTAAAAAAAAAAAAAAAAAAAAACTGTCTTAAGATTTGTTGTTAGGAAAAAAAAGAAGAAAAAAAAAATTTGTTTTTAGAGAAAATGGAAATATTGCTGAGATGTTTAATTTTTTCATCCATATTACCAACCTGTCTGGCAATAGCTAATACTGAAGAAATTGCTTAATGTCTGGCAATTTCTCTACGTACTTTTCACCCTCTGTATAGCTACAGGATATAAGAAGAGAAAAATATAAATATATTAATGGCAAATGCATGCAATAATGTTTATTCATTCTAAGTAAATAAAAATATATTTGCAGAATATACTTTATATTTAGGAAATTGGGAAAATAGTTTCTAGGGATGAAGTTGCTCTGTAACTAGGGAGATTTTCTTCCATAGTATGCAGTATAAAGTGACATATAAAAAGCTAAGATTAAGCCGGACGTGGTGGCTCACGCCTGTAATCCCAGCACTCGGGAGGCTGAGGCAGGAGGATTGGTGCAAGTTCGAGACCAGCCTGGGCTACAAAAGTGAGCTCAGGACCAGCCTCAACTGCATAGCGAGACCCTGTCTCAAAAAGACAAAAAAAAAAAAAAAAAAAAAAAAAAAAAAAAAAAAAAAAAAAAAAAAAATAAAATAAAAAAAAAAAAAAAAAAAAAAAAAAAAAA
>PVJA010000618.1:28327-73747 GCA_004027025.1 Myocastor coypus | reverse complement strand
TACTAAGATGTTGATTGTGGTATTTATCTTAACTTTTTAAAAAAGGAGATAACCTGAATTTTTAACAGTTTATTAGCAGACACACTATAGCTGAATTGTTTCATGCAGCCATAAACAAAGATAATTAAGACACATCTGTTTTTGAGGTGCAGTTTTAAATGAATAAAGATGGTTGTAACTATGTAATAGATTTGGACAAGTTCTGGCAAAGATTCTTTTTTTTAAACATTTTAGAAAGTGAGAATATTTTAAAAATTAATTACTATTGCATGATTCTTACTGAATTTTATTTTATTTGCTGTTTATTATGCTTGACAGTGGCTAAAGTACATGTCTCTTCGTTTTAGGTGTTGTAGAATATTTGAGCACAGGCGGGGTAGAAACAAATCACAAAGACTTTAAGGAACTGAGATATAATGAAAGTCTTATGAACTTCAGCTGTAATGGAAAGAATGGGATGACCAATGGAAGGATCACCCATGGTTTCAAGTTAAAGAGTGCCTATGAGAGTGGCTTGATGCCTTACACAAATTACACGTTTGATTTCAAGGTGTGTCTTATGATGGATTCCTGTCTTTAAAAGGTGTTTTTTTTTTTTTTTTTTTTTTTGTCTTTTTGAGACAGGGTCTCACTATGCAGTTCAGGCTGGCCTTGAGCTCACTTTTGTACTCCAGGCTGGTCTCGAACTCACACTGATCCTCCTGCCTCAGCCTCCCGAGTGCTGGGATTACAGGCGTGCGCCACCACGCCCGGCTAAAAAGGTGGTTTTTAAAGGCTGGAATTAACCTTAAATTCATTGGCAGCCGTATTCTTTTATTGATTTTTCTATAGAATTTCTTATGATTGATGTCATATACTTACTAATCTATTAGAAATATTTTCTACAGTGAGATGTCAGATAAAATAATGGGAGTAAATCAATTCCTAAATTAGCTTTGATCTTTCAGGGACAGTTTCTTATATGCTGTCAATTGGATATTCAATACCATAGTATCTAATTTGGTTGTCAGACAAGAGCAAAACTTCCTTCATGTGTACTTCATTTTAGCTGAAACTGTACTCCTTTGAGTGCTAAAATGTGAGTTATGGTCTCCTTTTTTGAATATTTTGTTTCTAAAATACATTTTGTGCTGCCTTACACAGGTAGGGCAGCACATAAATTACGATGTGGAACCTTTTCTCAGTGACTCTTTTTTTTTTTTCTTTTTTTTTTTTTTTTTATTTATATCAGTGATTACTTGAGGCTGTGTCATTTTGATCAGATGTCCTATTTAGTTAACTATTGTATATCTGTTCTGCAAAATACCAGTTTCTGTTTCTGTCCTGATAGACAAATAAGTATTCTGCCAATCAGAGTATAAATAAGAGTCTAGTGGTGTCCTGGGAGCTCTTGCATAGAAATGGCAGTCTGCGTCTTGCCTTAAGTGCCCTTTCCTCGCAGTTTCCTAGGCAGACTGATTGATGAGGAGGCGAGTGTGATAATCAGACACTGGGGAAGAGTATAGGGCTTTTCAGACTTCTGAATTCTGTTGTTATCAAGACTGGAAGAAGACACTGGAATACAGTGTTGGGCTGGCATCATATGAAAGAGGGGCTAAGTTGTAAGAGAGAGGCAAAGCCCGCAGGTCACAGAGCATTAGCTAGAGCTCTTGAAGGCTGCTGGAAGGTTGTTTACATAGCCCTCCTTAGTTAGATAGTCTGCTGGGAGAGGCAGTTGTGTGTTTTTTGGTTTTTTTTTTTTGTTTTTTTTTTTTTTTGTTTTTTTAATGTATTTACAGGGACTACAGCATCTCACTACACAGATCAGACTTGTAGTGATCCTCCTATTTTCAGCCTTCCAAGCACTGGGATTATAGGCACACGTCACCACACACAGTCTCAGTCGCCATCTTAGCATGCCTGGAGAGACAGGTTTTATATTGGTCAGAGTCCTCTAACAAAATACTTAAATGATCAACTTACAAGGAGAAAGTTTTATTTTGGCTTATGATTTCAGGGGCCCCGGCATGTGCTCTCTTTGGGTCCCTCTGGCAAGGGTAGAA
This sequence comes from Myocastor coypus, assembly GCA_004027025.1. NCBI lineage: Eukaryota > Metazoa > Chordata > Mammalia > Rodentia > Myocastoridae > Myocastor > Myocastor coypus. The sequence goes on along the minus strand of PVJA010000618.1, from coordinate 71,705 downwards.
CCCTAATAGGTAGGAGCATGTGGCAGAGCAAAATTATTACCTCACTGGCTGAGAGGCACAGCCAGAGAAGGAAAAACAAACAAAAACAAAAAAGAAGTCTTATCCTTAAAAAAAAAAAAAAAAGCCATAGAAGGGAAGAGGAAGGCCAGGGAAGTTGCTATGTTCTACCTCCTGAAGGTCTGTGGTAGAGACAGCCTGGGGATGAAGCTGTTAATGGGTCTTTGGGGACATTTAGCATCCAAACCATAACAGGCCTCATCCATACCAACAAATGTGTAATCTGACCCCAGGGAGAGCATTGACAAGGGAAGAAAATCCTTAGTGGGAGGTAGTATGAGTGGAAACGTGAAAGTGGTTGACCCTGCTATTTGAAGATTGAGAAGGAACTAACGAGGTGGCGAGTATGAAGACTCTGGCAGGTAGAAGAGAAAGGGGCTGGAAAGATAGGTGCTCTTCTCAGCCAACCTCCCAAAGGCTAGTATCACATCAGGAAAGATGACAGATGATGTTAGCAAAGAGCAGCAGAGACAGGGTCGTGAAGGGTCTTTTAGGTCTCATTGAAAGTTTGCTAATGGTGCAAATAAAGAATACTTCATTTGCTTAAATTTGACATTTGTGTGACCAGTCAGTTTGCACTGTACTACTTCGTACAAGCTAGTAACTTCCTTTTGTTTACCAACTATAACTGTAAGGGTAGGTCTTAAAAACACACTGTATTTCAATGTTATCTTATGTGGGGTCCTGTCTTTTTCTCTTATTCTTGTTTTTCAGGGTATAATTGACTACATCTTCTATTCCAAACCTCAGCTGAACACTTTAGGCATCCTGGGACCTCTGGATCACCATTGGTTAGTTGAGAACAACATCAGCGGCTGCCCACACCCTCTCATTCCCTCTGACCACTTCTCACTTTTTGCACAACTGGAGCTCATACTGCCTTTCCTGCCCCAAGTTAATGGCATTCACCTTTCTGGCAGGAGGTAGTCAAGTACCTTTCGAGGAGAACCTCAGTTTACTTGCAAACTCATGAAAATCTGAACATGGGGGTGAGGTTTGGCTAGAAGGTTTTCTCAATGATGATTTTGCATTTTCAATTTGATGGTTTGAAAAAAGGACATAGTGTAAAAGCCAGGTGCTAGCAACAGACACATTCTGAGCCCAGTATGCTTTGTATACTGCTAGACAGGGATTGGTGTGTTCACACCTATCTAATTCATTACAAGTAATTTTCCTGTTTCTTCTATTCAATATAATATTTTCATGCCTTGAAATAGGAAAATGTTGGAACAGCATATTCTCTTTGCACAGAAATCTGTAGCACTATTTCTTTGAGGCCAGTAGTAACATCCAGAGACCATTCTTCCAGACTTTACACCCTTTTTCAGACTTATTTGTAAAATACAGAATTTGAATTTAGCCTCTATGATTGTATATGATTCACAGAAAATCTGATTTATGAAATTTTGTACTTAAAAAATCAAATTTGAAAGCAGTTGTATTGTAAACTAAGGCTAAATTTTTTACCTGTTTCCTGTGTTCTAAAGGCCAGCTTATAAAAGAGTTGCAACAGACTTTCTCTGCAATGATTTGCACTGTTGGGGTTTTGTTAGCCCTTTTGTACTACTTTATTTTTAAATTGAGAACATTGCTCTTTAAATCTAAGTCTGCTTAAACTGCAGGACATTTTCTTGGACCAGAGCAACTTATTCATAAATTCCTCAATTTTTATGGAAACTAGTAGGACAGATAAGCTGAACAGTTAATGATTCATAGGCATTTATGAACTGAATGTGATGGTTAATGTATGTACATTCTGGTATTTTTTTAAGTTAAAAAATTACAGCTGCTTAGATACAGCTTCTTAACTCTTTTGAGACTTCCTGTCCTATCTCCGCTGTGCCTGCCTAAATTTGTTCTCACTAAGCACTGCCTGTGCATGCAGAGAAAATCTGTGCATCCTCTTTTATATTTTTTAAATATTATTTAACATTTGTGAGAATTTTATGAAAATGCTTTTGTATGGGCTGTGGCTTTTTTTCCCATTGTGAAGCATTGAATATCACATTTGGAAAATGTTCTTAGTTTGGGTCTTTGCTCACCTGACCCATGCACTGCTTCTTGGTATCATTACACAGTGCTGTTTGTCACCCAGAATACTAGTATCATGTGAATTTTTTTAATCCATGTATTCTCTGTTCTCTTATGTTTCTTTTAAAATCATTCCTTTTCAAAGAAAAAGTAATTTTCTGTTTATGAAGCAGTATAAATTAGATACATTTTCAAAACGGGTCCCTAAGACATTTCTTCAGATTATTTTTAAAGTGACCAAGTCATTGTCAGATGTCAACCAAGATAAAAGTTGCATTGTACCTTCTGTTTGCCCTTAGTGGCATTAGTAAATTAGAGATTAGAGCCAGCTTTAACTTTGCAAAGTTAACTTGTATATATTTTGTTCTCGGTCATTCGTTCTTCTGAAAAATCAAATGAATTCAGAGGGTGTTTGGTCTGCTTTTGTTTCAACTGCAGGCAGGGAAGCAAAAGGACACCATATGAACATTAAGAAAAAAATTGTTGATTGTTATTAACAATTTTTATACAGAGAATGAGTCATTTTGGATGACTTAAAATTTTATGAAAAATGTTGAGCACTAAATGTGCTTATTCTGCTTTTAAGAGAAAATAAAATTACAGTACTCTTTAAATAAATGTCTTTCTTTCCTTTTTCTTTCTTTTCCTCCCACCCTCTCTTCCCCATCTGCCTCTGTGTCTGTGTCTCTCTCTGTGTCTCTGTCCACCTGCGCCCCCCCATCCTTCTTAGAAATTCTCCCGAAAGTTTTCATCTTGAATCCTTGTCTTGGACCTGGTTTTTCCTTTAAGGGTTTTTGTGTTTTGTTTTGCTTTTTCAATAGAGAATTTTTTTTTTTTTTTTTTTTTTTTCCCTTTTTCTCCTTTGGCACGTTTTAAATTGTGCCGACACCAAACACATTTAGTTTCTAATCAGTATGTTGGAAGGCTGGTATTACTGATGTAGAACCAGTTCATGACTTTTCATAGTATTTTTGTGGGGTTTTTTTTGTAAAGTGAGAATAAAAGTGTGTTTACTCATTTTTCCTAAACACTGTGTTGTAATGTGCATCATGACAATTTCCAGTGAGGGTGAGCTGGAGCTGGTGGGGTTGACAGAGGAAGCTGCTCTTGAGGGGACCTGATGGTCCAGAGAGCTTTTGTGGGTGGGAGAGGAGGAGCACTTACTTGTTCTGTGTTTGTTAATGAAAGATATGTTCTCTTCATAGATGCTGGAACTAGAATGCACTTGTTAAATGCTAAAGGTTTGAGCTTTACACAAAATGTTTCATCTGTATTTGTTGTCTACACTATGTCTGAGATGTGGGGCCACGTACTAAGGTGTAACGGTCTGTCGTGTCTTGAAAATACTCGCTCGCTTCGCTTCTTCCGGGCACACTGCGTTGCTGAGTCAGCGTGAACGGCTTTCCCACCATAGAGTGCGCATTGAACCAAGAGTGCAGATTTACAACTGTAACCTTCAAAAGGAAATATTTTGGATCTATAGAGGATAAACATTTACACCAAAACAGACTATGATACTTACATTAAGCAAGGATTTATATCTTAGATATTTTCTGTGTCCTGAATAATTTCTAATAATCCATACTTCCTAAAATGCAATAAAAACTAATGTTTTCACAGTGTAGATGATTTTACAATAATTCTGTAACATATATTTAATGTTTTGCCATAATGTAATTTCAGTGTTCTTGCTGGAAAAATCATCTTAGAAATGTTTTACTGAAAATTTGGGGTGTTTTCTGTTTTAAAGATGAGAAATTTGGAGGCACTCAGTTCCTTGTTGTAAGTCTCTTGAATACATTTTTCCATATTAATGGTAATTATTTATGCTTTGAGAATTTAAATAATGTTCATCAAAGTTAATTTATGGCATAATTTAAAGTTGTAGAAGTAAATTCTTGATTACAACTTTCATAGTCCCAGAAGACAGGCAAAGAACATCTGCAACTTCATTTGTATTTTTGACTAGGGGGCAACCAGGAGAACTTATTTTGGGTTAGCACTTTGAAACCTAAGGATATCACTGAATTGATGGCATGCACTTCTAAATGCTGAAATGAAAAGTTTCAAAGCCTAAAATTGAGGTTTTTCATAATAATATGCAGGTTTTAGAGTTCCACTTTTTTTGCTATTCAGATTCATGGAATTAATTTCCACTGTGACTCAAGGTTTGGTGGTTATGTCGTAGAAAAGCCAACATGGGCAAAACAGTTCTAGCCTTTTGGTTTTTTAATGGGCCAGAATAGGTGTGAAAGTGCACGCCTATAATCCCAGCACTCTAGAGACTGAGGCAAGAGGATCACAAGTTCAAGTCCTGCCTGGACAATTTCATCCTTAGCGACCCTATCTCAAAATAATACCTTTTTGAAAAGGGCTGGGTTGTAGTTCACTACCAAGACCTTGGGTTTAAGCCCTGGTCCTGCCAAATCATGATATCTAGCATAGCTATTGCGACAATTGGAAGAACACTTTAAGCAAGGCTCTGTCCCCACTCACAAACAGTATTTAAGATGTTTACTTTGCTCTTCCTTTTGGTTATGTAAATTCTAAAAACTGTATGTTGATGTAGTGTCTAAAATAGAGTATCTAGTCTTTATTCACAGTACATTATATTGTGTAATGCACTGGACTAACTCTTGTTTACCATTTGTGTAATAAGAAAACCCAGCACATTATCTGCACTTAGCTCAAAGAATGTCACATTTGCCTAGGCAGCTCTTTGATAAGGGTAATGGAAAACCGAATTTACCCCGTATGGACTGGTGGTAACAAGGGCTTTTACTCTTCTTTTCCGTGGAACCTTCTTAGTCAAATTGTAACTTGCTAGTATTATATTTATATACAGGGTCTCTTTTCTTTACCAATGTATTTTCCTACACATAGCCAACCAATAAATTCAATATCTGTTTCAAATATTTTAAAGTGTAATTTGTATAGTGATAGTACTGAGATTTGAAAAGAATAAAAGACTTCATTTTTTAAACTTTTGAGTCATCTGGACAGGGTTATAGCTCACCCTTTCAAGGGAAGAGTGAAAAGGGACACGGCCATGATACAGGGAAAGGGTAGAAAAACATATGTATTTCCTTATTGGCTGTGTTATTTTGTATAACACTCGTTCTTTGCCAAAGTTCAGTTTTATATTTAAGCACCTGATGGTCCTTTTGCATTTAGGATTATTGTTGTTACCATATACCTCATAATATAAGAGATGGGCTCCTGTGTCTTCCATCTTTTGGAAGGAGGTGGACATATTTTAAATAAATGCTTTTAATACACTAGCAAACATTGTGTTGGGGTTATACTAATTTATTAAATGTTTCACATGTTACATGTGTGTTTTATTGTGTATATAAGCTTTAAAAATGTGTGACCTCCCAAGTCCTTGTGTAGGCTTATAGTTAAGGGGATAGGGAGATTGACTTGAGTTTTAGAAACTATTTCTGTGACAAATCAATGTAACTTTTAGGTAAGTGCTAGAAAGCACATATAAAAAAAAAAAACTGATAGAATGATTGCTAAGATGCCCGGTTGTTAAGGTATGTGCCACACAATCCTTAGTACCAAATTTTGCCTGTATATAACAGGAGTCTTGGTCCTCCATTTAATTGTCAAAAAAGTATAAAAAGTTAATGAAATATGTTTATTATGTTACTTTGTAAATCCTAATTATTGTTCTTTAGAGACCTGAGTACTCAACTAAAGAAATATGAACTAAAATATCTTTAGCATAATGTTTTTAGGTTTTGGGTAACAATGTCATGTATACTGGTGATTCCTTTTTAACTATTTAGATATTCAGATGTAAACTGATTTTAAAATAAGCTTTCATAAATATTGCAAAGACAACATAACAGTTTATATTTTAGAAGAATCTTATTAAAGTGTAGCTTTTGCACTTTACAAAAATTTCTGTAAACTTGCCCCCAAATAATTTTCTAAGTTCTTTGGATGAGTTTAACCAACTGATATACAGATAGAAATTGTGGAAATTGCTAGATTATAAGGTAGGTTGCAGATAGTTTCTATAATTTCTTTAGGGCATGAGGGATTTCTAATCAAAAGGATGAGGTGCCAGATTTCTAATTTTTTTAAACTGCAAGCTTCAGGTCATTCTAATGTACCAAAAGCCACTAAATTACTTTGGCTCTTTCATGAGCAGCTTTGCTTACTCTAATTGGCATCATCTAATGTGACCTTCAAGGGCCTTTTTTGCCTATTGCTTTTTAGAGTTCCTAGCAAGATGAGTCTAAGCTGCCAGGCTAAACTGGAAGGACCTCATAAATCGTTCATTTCGGTAAGTAGACGTGCTTATTAAACCATTTTTCTTGACACATACCAATCAGTACTTATTTAGAACTGAGACACTGGGGCCAGGGATTTAGCTCAGTGATAAGAGTGCCTGCCTGGCAAGTGTGAAGTCCTGAGTTTAGTTCCCAGTATGGAGGGGGGTCCTGGGTGTTGTCGAATTGAGACATTAACATGTAAGTGTTAGCCGGGCGTGGTGGCTCACGCCTGTAATCCCAGCACTCGGGAGCCTGAGGCAGGAGGATTGGTGCAAGTTCGAGACCAGCCTGGGCTACAAAAGTGAGCTCACGGCCAGCCTCAACAGCATAACGAGACCCTGTCTCAAAAAGACCAAAAAAAAAAAACATGTAAATGTTACATGTAGTTTGGAAGTAGAGATTTATAGGTGCAGTCTGTGCCTTGTTGGTCATTGCAGCTCAGTGCAGTAAGTACTTGTTCAGGACACACCTGGTTTGTAGGGAACGGCTGTCTGTGTGATACCAGACATATTCGTCAAGCTATTTTTGAAGGGGTAAGAGCTTGTCTCCAGGGTGAGTAATAGAGCTGTGAAGGGGACAGATTGAGAACATGTTGTTCTGGAGGTGTAGAGTTTATGACATGATGGGTGGAGGCTGAGCCACACTGTTAAGCTGGGACTTCATCCTATAAGTGATGTAAGAGCCACACACTTGTACGTGGAAGTGACTTGACCAAATTCTTGTTCTGGAAAGATCACTGTTAGTGCTGTGGTGGGTAGATGAAGAGGAGGAAACACAATTGGTGTCAGACTAGTTAGTTGGCTTCTGGTGTGGTTTGATTAATAAATGATAAACTGAAAAGGACATGTGTAGTAGTAGGAATAGGAGGTTGGAGTTTGAAACGTTTAGGAAGTAGAACCTCATCTCGGATCTGGAGTGTAAGAGTTGAGTTTGGTCTAGTCACTTACCGCTCTTTTGAGGGCAAGCCCTGACTCAGCATTTCCTGTGTCTAGTCCAGCAATGGCAAAATACCTTTTAGAGAGAGATGCCCAGACTGCTATGCAAAGTCCCACTGGACACAAAAGTGCTAAGAAAGGTACAGTGACAAATGCAACAAAATACTCATATAGTATAGCTTAGCAAGTGAGATAAGCAGTCCTATCAAAAGAAACTTCTGATTAAAAATATTATCTACATTGTCTATGGATCTGTCTTAGTTACAAAAACAACTAGGTTAGCAGTAAAAGGACGGGGGAAGACGTCATGGGAAGTAAGATGTAATGTTGGAAGCCCGACGTGGTGATGCACACCTGTGCTCCCAGCCTTCAGGAGATAGAATCACTGTGAAGTCGAGGTAAGCCTCAGCTGCATATCAGAAGACAAACAGCGCCAGAGAGATAGCTCAACGGCATAAGCACCCAGCTGACCAAGTGGAAGGTCCCAAGTTCGGGGGCCCCAGGTACTGCAAAAACTAAAGCTAAGTTGGAATGGCTATTCTAATAGCAAGAAAACAAACTAAAAATCAAGAAAAGAATACTACTAAATGCGCAGAGGGTTATTTTCTGATAACTACTATCAAGTAGCACCAAGCCACATGAAGCAAATACTACAGAACCGAAGAGGGACATAGGCAACTCAGTAAAAACTGGACAAATACCTTAAATGTTTTCCAGTTGAGATAGCGTGCTACTCTTAAGTCTCAGTAAATCTGAAAGAGCTAAAGCTAAATGACTCTCCAGTCAATGAGGTAATCTTTTAAAAATTTAGAAATAGATGGAAGTTAACTTTTCTAAATAACTAGCACATTAAGGAAATAGAGAATTCTTTGAAATAAATGAGATGATAAAATACCAAAATGGGATGTAGGAAGTAATACTTAAGGAAAAATTGTAAGGACTACTGAAGGAAAGAAAATCTTACTGAGCTAGCATTTCATCATAGTTCTAGAAAACAAACCTAAAGCAAAGGATAGGAAAGAAGGAAGGATGAGCACAGAAAATCCTGGAACAGGATAGAAAATTAGAACCAAAATTAGGTTTTGGGAAGATTAGCAGCATTCAACAGTCTTCAGTAGACAGACATGCCAGGAAGGGAAGAGGGACATTGACACCAAACTTACAGGATAAAGATCACTGTGGACGGCTATATGCCACTGAATTGGATTATATAGATGATGTAATGTGCAAATTCTGGAAAGAGACAGACTACTAAAATTGATTCAGTAAGAAAATGGGTGTAGATGCATTATTGAAAGTAAGTTTGAGCCGGGCGTGGTGGCGCACGCCTGTAATCCCAGCACTCGGGAGGCTGAGGCAGGAGGATCGGTGGGAGTTCGAGACCAGCCTGGGCTACGAAAGTGAGCTTAAGGCCAGCCTGAACTGCATAACGAGACCCTGTCTCAAAAAGACAAAAAAAAAAAAAAAAGAAAGAAAGAAAGAAAGTTTGAATTAGTAATGAGAAAAAAGCCTAAGCCCAGGTAATTTCAGTGACCAATTCTACCCGATACGGAGCCCTCCAAAAAATACAATTCAGGAAAAGAAACTTGCATAAATATTTTAACATGAAATGTACTGAGACATTATTAGATTAATACAAGTTACTTTTGGCCTCATGCTTGGGTAACCTTCGTCACTGAGATTGCTGCACATGTGTTTTCGACTTCTCTAAGAGCCAGCAGTGTAGTGGGTTTTCTGTGATATATGACATCCTCTGGAGTCTCCTTAAGAGGGTAACACCGTCCGAATCATGATGTTACAGACACATCATACTATTTTTTTTTTTGAAGTGTATACATTAAAAATTGGCATCTGTTTCTTTTCTGTGTTATAAATACTATTCAAAAGTTTCCAAAAATGGAAATGTAAACTTCCACTGTGATGGGCCAGTGAGATAGCTTAGTGGTCTAAAGTGCCTGCCTAGGCAAGCTTAGGCAACTGCAGGACTATGGTTCAATCCCCAGCACCACATGCTGTGCCAGCCCCACTCCCTGGGCAGGCTGAACCGGCCGTAACATAAATATGTAAATAAAATTTAAAAAAAAAATGAAAACTTCCACTGTGAGTCCAGTAGCACCCTGATATTAAAACCTGACAAAGCAACCATGTTTCAAAGACCACTTCAAAAAATGTGAAGCACTACTATTTGGTTTACAAGATATGGTCAAAATATACAATGACTTTTTCCACTTATTGCAGTAAACTGCCATGTCCTTCAGAATTCTCCCCACCGTTTTGTGGTCCTTGTCTGTTTTTGAAGTTCTGGGAGTCTCCTAAATGTCTAAAAGAATGTTCTGGCCTGTGGCCTGTTGCTGCTGACAGTGGCTGAGAATGGGTCCACTGCGCCCAGACAAGGGGCTGAAGGATTTCGTCTCCTGCTAAAAAGCTCATGAGTGAGGAGCAGTGATATAGGATCCCACCGTAACCACGATTCAAAGGCTTGATTGCTGAGCTCAAGACTGCCTTCGGGTGGGAGGTGTCTTTAACCGGGACAACTGAGACATCTCGGCCTTTTACCACAGGGCACATCTCAGGAAGGTGAAGTAAACATCTCCACTGTTGGCATTGTGGGTTTTGAGGAAGGGAGCCTAGTCCTTGCCAGATTGCTTTCCCATGCTGTGGTGTCTACTGATTTGAATAATGGAGGATCTGGAAGCTCTGCTGGTCTATTGGAGTAGGGAAACTGAGGCTTCCAGGCGGCTTGTATTGGAACTAGGTTGCCTATCCGACTGTCTGTCATGTCCTGGCTCATACCTACCTGTTACTAAAGCTGTGTCCCTGCTGTATAGTAAGTCCCTGACTTAATATTCAAGTTGAAAACTTTCACAGGTGTACTTGTGTAAAAGTATCAGCTTACAAATGAATCCAACATACCCGCAAATTAGAGGAATCAGCCTGTAACCCTAACAGTGCTGGAGAGAAGATGAGGAAAAAGAGAGAACTGCCCAGAATGCATTGTTCGGTATTGGGGAACAATTGAGGAAGGTCTCACTATGTGGTTCAGGCTAGCCTACAGTTCCCTAGGTAGCCCAGGCTGGCCTCTGTCATGGCATTCCCTCTGCCTCAGCCTTCCAATGCTGGGATCACAGGTATGTGCCACCACACCTGGTAAGGGGGCCAATACCTTGATAATAAAAGTAACTCCCTCAGAGAACTGTCAGGTAAGAAAGTACCAGTGAAGAACCAGGGTTAGGAGCTGAAGGAAAAAGTTGCAGTAAGATGAGTTAAAGCTACTCTATTAGTCATTACTTTTTTGGAGTCATTGAAAAGCAGTTTGAGACCCTCCAAAGATTGACAGGAATAGGCTGTGAGATTGTCCTCTCCTGCTAGTGAAGACTCTTCAGCTCTTTGTCTTGTGGGGACTCGGCATCCTCTGTCTGGAGCTTCAAGCAAGTGTGGGATAACCAGGAGTTGTGCCCGGTCACATTAGTTGCAGGGGAGGTAGACAGTATGATACAGAATGGCCCTTCCCAGACAGGGTTAAGGGATAAAGCCAGTAGGTAACTCTTTTAACCAGGACCAGGTCCCCAGGAATACATAAGGGAGTCCTTCTCTATGTTGGACTTCTTTCTGCAGGACCTGATTTGTTTTGAGGCAGGTTCCGACTGCAGTTCAAAGTGTGTAGCTGTTCAAACTTTCAGCTCTGTGTAGCCCACCCAGGCTGGCCTTGAACTCACAGCAACCCTGCTTCAGCCTCAAGTGCTGGAATTGCAGATGTGTGCCACCACACCTGGCTCTTGGAGGGCCTCAGAGTCCAGTAAGAAACCATTAGTGAGGGGCTTCATAAGAGCTTAGTCCCAAGTTTTAAAGATACTTGATCCAGGGTCAGGGAGATAGCTCAGTAGAATAAGTGCTTGCCTGGTAAGTGCAGAGTCCTGAGTTCAATCCCCAGTACCACAAAAATGAAAACAAAAACTTTGTCTCCTGAAGTACCTTTTGGAGGTGGTTTTTATTGGACTATCATTTCTCCTCTCTTGGAAGGACTAGAGCAGTAGTTCTCAACCTTTCTAATGCCGTGACCCTGCAATACAGTTCCTCATGTTGCGGTGACCCCAAACCAAAAAATTTTGGTGGCTAATTCAAAACTGTAATTTTTCTGCAGTTATGATTCAAAATGTAAATACTTCATATGCATTATGTATTTTCCCATGGCTTTAGGCAACCCTTGCGTTTTGGTTGTTCAACCCCCACTGGGGTCGAGACCCACTGGTTGAGAACCACTGCTCTGGAGGCAAGAGAGGGTAGAAGCAGTTTGAGGGCTAATTTTCCTTGCACTCTCCCACTGCCTTGTGCTTTTGTTTTGTTTTTTTGTTTTTGTAGCACAGGAGGTCAGCTCTCCCAAGGCCCACTCGGATGCTTTTGTCCATCTTGCACGTGGGTTTGTGGTATTGCACGGAGGACTTCATCCTGGGATGGCCCTGCTACCCCTCCACCTGTGAACTGCCCCAGGGAAACAGTGGAAGGGTAAGTCAAAGTGCTTAGAGAGGACCATGAGTATCGAGTGAAGCCCCAGGACTGTGGGCCATAGCCGCCTTCTTTCTGCCTATAGATTCCTGGAGAGTGGGCAGTACAAACCCGAAGGATCTGGCTCCTAAATCTATTGTATGAAAAAGAAGTATAAATGAACAGTACAGGGGTGGATTGTAGTGAATGCTGGTGCGTTCTGCCTAGATCTCCCCACACTTGCATCATTCTTGGGAGTCCTGGTTCCTGACAGCACCTGGCTGAAGTGCTTTCTAGGACTTGTCCTCAAAGGTAGCCACTTTGTCCTACCCAGAGCAGTCTGCGTCCTACACACGGCAGGACTCTGCCTAAAAGTAGAACAAATCCAAAGGGTCTTCACAGAACTAGAGCCTTCCATGAGACAAGCTGAGGCCTTTATGACTGCATTAACATTCAACTTCACCCTTTACCCAGTTCCTTATTTTTACCCTACCCTACCATACCATAACGGTTGTGCGCTTAGTGTGCAGGCTTGTGTCCTGAGGGACAGCTCCTTTGGACACAACCCTCACTTCTAGTGTGCTCCCACAGCAAACTGTGCTCCCCTGTGATATATATTTAATGTAGTTCATTAAGGAGTTCTTTCCAAACAGCCTATGAAGAGCCTGGGATAGAAAGGTGGCGGAGGTTGGCTGGGCAGGTGCTAGGATCCATGACTACCACCCTCCCCATCAGACGCACACAAGGGCGCACTGCATGAAGCTTGTGGTTGCCCTTACTGGAGACAGCACCAAGACTCACAGCTGTCGGCAGTCTTTTGGGCAATGTGTGCATACTCAGATGCAGACTTAGAACTGCATCCAAGCAGCTTCTGCCCTGTCCCTTGTTTGTGAGCTCATAAAGTGACACCAAAGGAAAAGAGTTTAAGTCCATGAATATTCTTGTCTGAATAGGAACAGAAAAAGGTCAGGTCTAGTTTTAGTGTTAAATAGAGAAGCTTTGCCCAGGAAACACAACATGGGGTTGTTATGCTTTTTAATTTCAATTTATTTAGACAGGGTCTCACTATGGCTCAGACTCATAGTGAACCTCCTATTTTCAGCCTCCCCAGGGCTGGGATTACAGGGGTGTACCACCATGCCCGGACTCAGTGGCCAGCTCAGTGTACCCGGAAGTGGGACTGGTGAGGCATGTGGTATGGGGGATCAAACCTTGGTCCCTGCACTGGCCTAAGCAGGCACTTAGTCCACTGGGCTATCCTGAACTATTATACTTTTTAGCAAAGAAGTTTACCAGGATACTTCCTCTGAAGTGGAAATCTGTCTGAATCCTGTGGGCATTGTCCACTGGTAACCGGGCTCAGTCTAGAAGTGTCCTCTGGTAGAACAGAAGGACTCAGAGCCACTAGGCTGTTTGAGCAAGACCATCTAGAGCCACAGGGACAGAAGCTCGGCTGCCAGATCCTGCAGCCATCAATACTGCTCCATGCCAAGGAGAAATACAGATGTTACGGGGATAAAAATATCAGAGATAACCCGTGCAGGCCCTCCTCCTATCTCTCAGACTGTTTGTTTTCCCCAGTAAATATATTCGGCTCTTAAAAAGATAGGTTGAGATATTAGCAAGAAAGGGCAGTGTTTGTTGGTGCATTCTTATCTTCAAGGATTAAATAATTCCTTTTTTTTTTTTTTTTTTTCCAGACCTGGGGATTGAACTCGGGCCCTTGTGCTTGCCAGGCAAGTGCTTATTCTACTGAGCTATCTCCCCAGCCCCTCCATTTATTTGGAAATTATTCTCTGCTCATTAAAAATTACAGAAGACATGGGGGAAAATTCTCAAGGCAATTTCCACATTTAGTCTAACTCCATCCCTGTCACCCTTACTCACTTGCTGTGTCCCACCTGCCGGCAGCAAATGCCGTGCACATGCTTTCTCATCCATACACGTACTGCTTAGTCTGGCCTGTGGCACTCTTGGCCCCTACAAGGATTGGATTCAAGGCAAGAAAACATCACCTCCAAAGTTTAGCGGTGTTTATTGGGAAAGATGGAGGCATCAGGATGGAAGCAGAGTTTCCAGCCTTTGCAGGTAGGCAGCAGCTTGTCCCGAGTCAGGGTTACTCCGGTCTTGACTCAGCCAAAGAGAGTCAGGGCTCCCTGGAAGAGAAGCAGGGCATGAGTGTGCTTCTCTCTGTCCCCAAAGGGAGCTGAGGTGGGGCCCTTGTTCTGACTGTCAAAGGTCATTCGGACTAGAGAGGAAGGCACAAGTGCTGTCCCTGGGGACCAGTGCCACAACCCACTGGTTGCTCGCTGTGAGAGGTGCACCAAATACCCCATGCTGGATTCTTCACAGCTCTCTACAGTTCAGCTGTGGTCAACCCCATGCACAGTCAATGCCCCTGAACTCCCCGTGGTGGGCTTACTGGACAGGGCAAGGTCTCACTACTGGGATGGCCAGGAAGGGACAGCCATGCGGGCTGGGGTGGTGCTGTTACCAGCAGCATCTTCACAGCTCTCACGGCCTCGGGACCCAGCTCAGCGACACACTTCTTAGAACCTTCTATGAGGTGCTCCACTGGGATGCCCAGGCTGGCCAGCATGAGCCTCAGGGGGTTGAAGGGCAGGGGGAGATGGGGCACAGCCCCAGCCACAGCCTCTGCAGCAGGGGCCAGGGCTGCTATGGGTTCAACCACAGGCTTAGCCAGGTGTTCCACAAAGAAGGCATCACCTGCCAACACACAGGAGGGGAAATCACACGTCTGCATCCAGGGGAGTGTAGGCGCCTACACCGCTTGGGCCCCCGCCACTGTTCCCCCACTTGATGGCCACCCCATGCAGAGTCTAGAAGACACATGTGTAGAAAGGTGGCATGGAAGTAAAGCCTTGGATCCAATGAAAAGGCTGCAGAGAGGCGAAGGAAGCTCCTGGGCTGGAGAAAGGGGAAGCTGCTCTTTATGCAGGCTGGTCTCAGAAGAGGGGAATGCGCCCTGTACCTTCCTTGGAGGGTGACTTCCCAAATCCTGATGGTGTGTGTGGGGGTGAACAGGGTGCTAGAGAGGAGAGGCTGGGGCCCAGGCCAGGCTGGCTCCAGAAGCCCTGGAAGGCCACAGGAAAGAGAGCCAGGGAGCCTTGCAGCTGCAAGGACCAACACCTGGTGCCTGGGGTGTGGAGGCCCCAGGGTCAGAAGTGAGAGAAGGAGCTGGGGCTGAGGAAGAGCAGATGCTGATGGCAGCTGCCTTCTGTCTCAAAGCCCTAGAGGCACTCACCAAAGTGGCCAAGCAGGGCCACAGAGAGCACCAGGAAGGTAGCAGTGAGCTTCATGGCAGAGAGGGACTTGGAGGATGCTCTCAGGACCCAAGGAGGGCTTCCAGAACCCAACCCAGGAACGTTCATATACCCAGAGCTGGGGCCTCACCCTGTCTTCCTGAGGAACACATTGTTTACTTAGCTAACGTATAGAGACTTAGCCAACTTCCTGCTCTTGCTGCTGGACCCTGGGGAGCTTGGTCCCCTCATGCCATCTGGGTCTGGAAGGTTTCCTTTTGGCAGCATCTCCTGAGCCCAAGAGCAGGCACTGAGGCTGCGCTTTGTCTGCACAAGGCCTACTCAAGGCTGTGCTTTCACTCTGTGGTCTGACCCTGCCTCACCCTTACGGAAGTGTAGGCTCCAGGTACCAGCCCAGGGAGGGAACGGGCAAGGAGGGGCTGGGAACCAGCAGGTCTTTGTGACCTCAGAGACTCCTTTGATTGAGATGGGCGTGCCCATCTGCAGAGCAGAGCCAAAGGAGGCCCCTGTGGCTGGAGGAGGGGAGGCTGCTCCTCGTGCAGGCTGGAGGCAGGTTCAGAAGGGGCGCATTGGCTGTGTGCCTTGAAGGGTTCCTGGGCATTCACCAGTCCTGTGTGTGGGGTTGGAAGAGGCTAGGGGCGCAGGGCAGGCTGTCTCTACAAGACCAGAAAGGCCAGGGTTCTGGATGAATGGGTCTTGCCAGCCAACTTCGTCACTTCCCTCTTCTCGGTTCTGGGGACTGTGTTTTCATAGCACTTTTCAGGACACCGGGTCCCAGGACACAATGACACACAGCCCTGAGCAGGACTGCCATGCTGCAGTGGTCACAGCTTAGCTGTTAAATAGACTGAGATTATAGAAGAAAGAAAAAGGCAGAGACCAGTTACCTAAAGTGGAGTGATTCTGACCTTTTGACTTTCTTCTGTTCCCTCAGAGGCTGGGCCAGGGAAACACCCCTCATGGGAAACACGATAATCAAGACTCTGGGCTTGGTCTAATGAATCAGACTTCTTGGCCAAAATCTACCTGACCATAGCAACTCTGACAAGGAAAGAGTGCTTCTTCCAGTGCTTTATCTGCCTTTATTAATGAAGGTACATTGGAAGAGGGCCCCAGTCCAACTAGAGAAGCTGGGCATAAGAGTCGATGTGGATTACAGAGCCAGGCATTCTGGGATCTGAACTTCAGTGACCTTTCTCATAAACCAGCCAAACTTCTAAAAAAGACTATCAAATTTCAATTGTAGTAGAAACTGGGGAGATAGAAAAGTGAATACTCAATACATGGGGCCAATTTATTACCCGTGTTGGAAATTACAAGATTTAAGTTTGGAAAAGTCCATGGCACCTTCCTTAGAGGTATGTGCTCCTTTCTCAGACCAAAGCAGCACCTCAATTTCTATCGGTCCCTGTCAGGGCAGGCACACAGAAAGCCAGTACATTCTTTCCAGACTAGTAATGACCAGAGCTGTTTTGAAGCTCTCAGTGATTTTTTTTGAATACAGAAAACCTGGGGAAAACTGGCTAGTGTATGAATTCTACAGACAAAGCCTCTAGTGGAATTTGAGTGGCTTCAAATTCCCTCCCATGAGCCTCTCTTCGTGGAAATCTACCTCCAGACGTTGTCCTATGGGTGTCACTGGGCTGGCAACTAAAATGGCTTATGAGAAGGATTGAGACTGCTTCACTGCACTGTGACCTTGTAGTTACCTGGTATTTCTTCCTTTGTGGGTAGATTTTCTTTCCTCCATAAAAAAAGTTTATAAAAATATATCTTATGGGGCTGGGAAGATAGCTTGGCAGTCTAAACTCCTGCCTGGCAAATGCAAGGACCAGGGTTCAATCCTCGGTACTGCAAGCCATGCCGGCCCTGGAACCTCGGGAGTACAGCGCTGGCCACTGAAACCAGGTGTGGTGGTGCACAGCTGTGATCCTAGAGCCTGGGAGGCTGAGACAAGAGAATCACTATGAGTCTAAGCTATGTAGGGAGACCCTGTACAAAAAAAAAAAAAGTTACTACTAAATTGGCCTGAAAATAAAAAAACCTAGCCCAGATGTATTGTTCTATATTCATGAGTTATTATTGATTTTTTCATTCTGATTTAAAGAGAAGTTCAAGTGGAAATCTGTTCATGAACAAATCATTAAGTTATTTGTCCCTAAACCCATTGCCCATCCTGGGCTCTAGGCTTTCTGGACCCTGAACATCAGTAGGTAGAAACCACTGGTGCTTGTTTCGTCATGGAAGCTATGGTCCTTTTTCCACAGCCAAAAGGAACAGGCAGCCTGTAGTCCCTGCTACTTGGGAGGATGAGGGGAGAGGATCGCTTGTACCCAAAAGTTCAAGGCCGGCTGGGGCAACATAGTGAGACAACTTCAGTTGCAACAAACACGTAAGTAAATGATCTGAACAAAGTCTAGGTGTTGGGTGGAGATGCTGACCACCCTACTCGGTGCCCACCCTGTGCTGTCCCAGCAGGTCCCCTCAGGAAGCTGGGCCCAGCTCTGCCAATGACATGCCGTCGGGGTTTCAGGAGCTCCACACACACTCAGCATCCTGGCTGGTGGAGAGGTCGGCCCTGCCCTTTATTGTGCTGGAGAACCTTGAAGTGGATGCCTTAGCGTTAACAGAGGAAGAGACCACATCCCCGCAGGGTGACCCAGCCCCTGCTGTTTGGCCACAGGGAACTGGCACTGACCTCAGTGTGACCCCTCTGGCAGGATTCTCTTTCCACATTTTAATTATGATAAATACATGTAACACACAATGTACCAGTGCAGCTTTTTTTTTGAGACAGGATCTCACTACATAGTTCAGGTTGACCTTGAACTCACTGTGTAGCCCAGGCTGGCTTCCTACCTCAGCCTCCTGAATGGTAGGACTGCAGGCATGCACCACCACACCAGGCTTTCTAAACAAATTTTGAAACAGGATCTTTCTAGGTTGCCCAGATAGAAAGACTCAGTCTTGGGATCCTCCTTCCTTAGGCTCCCAAAGAACTAGAATTATAGGAGTGTATTATCACACCCAGCTTTTTCTTCCTTTGAAGGCTTCATTCTTTTCTGTTGTATGTCCATATCAGAGTTTGCTTCACCTGGGTTCTTCTGTTGTTTTAGTTACCAGGGATAATATTGATGTGAAAATGGACATGCAAGGAGCACTTTGAGACCCTGCTTCTATTTTGGGAATACATCGCCCCTAACTAAGGAATGTGCACGCCCCTACTGAATGCCTGAGTCACATGGCATCGGTAGTAGAAATGCCATACTTCAATACCTTTCCATCTTAAGTAATCACCTATCTGACACTGTGGCCATAAATTTGCAGTTTGAATGTGTTAATGAAAGAAACTGACATAGATTTCTTTTTCCTTTTTCATAAGTTCACTGAGATACTTGTTCTTCCTGTAGATCCTAGCAACCTCAGGACACAATGTGTTTTCTTTAGTAGGCCAACAACTTTTACCTTTCTCCTAAACAGAAGCTTACTTTGCAGCTTCTCTTTGGCATATTCACACTGTCTGCATTTCCAGTCTTGCATTTTGGGACTATTCTAAATAAAATAAGGGCTACTGGAATGGAAGCACTGTGATCCCATGACACGATCTGATAGCTGAGCTGCTACAGAGTGACTGGCAGAGAGCAGTACATGCAGTGCAGATATGTTGGACAAAGGGGGCCCAGGTGCTATCAGGGTCTTTACTGCACTCTGTGCCATGAGCTATGGACTGTTCGTCTGCAGAATTTTTTGTTTAATATTTTTTGGTCCCTGGTTGACTACAGGCAACCACAACTGTGGAAGTAAGCCCTCAGTTAAGAGAATACTACCGTACGTCCAGAATCACCATTTGGTTTCAAGCAGCTGCCGCACCATTTGCATCTCCACCGCAGTGCAAGAGGCTCCCCTTGTGCACATCCTCGTCGGCACTCATTATTCCATGGCAGACGCTGTGGCCTGGGGTGCCTGCTCAGATTGGGTGGCTTTTGGAGCTGGACTTGGACCTACCTTGCACCCTGTGGAAACACTGCCCAAGAGCTGGCAGTCGGTGGGGCCTGACAGTTCCTGTCCCAGCACTATTCCTACAGCCTCCTTGCACACCCTGTCTGGTATTCTTTGCCTTTGAAACAAGCTCTGTGAGGCTTGTCTCAGTGGCAAAACACCTGCCTAACATGGCTGAGGTCCTAGGTTCAATGTCCTGCACTGTGAGAAACCAAACAAACAAAAAAACGCAGCAAAAGCTCCCAGCATCTCCCACTTTTCTGGCTCACAAAGTTTGAGTACATTTACCCTGGCTTCCCATGAGCTTGAAGTGTGGTCCCAGGCCGCCTTCCCATGTGCCTAAGTTTTCCAGTTCCCCACGTAGATCCTCTTAGCCACCACCCCCCCAACAGTGTGCTTTTGTGTCCCCTTCACCCCTAAGGGGCCCAGGGACTTGCCACAGCCTTCCAAGTGCAAACAGTCTAGGCCAGAGCATACTCAGGCCAGTCCCCTTTAGCCAACACAGGCTGCAGAGCTGTTGGCAGAGGTGGGCAGTGGGGATGGCTGAGTTCTGCCCACCTGGAGTATGGGATGCTCTAATTATTATCACATGCTTGATGGCTGGAAAGAACACATGTATTTGCAGGCCAGAAGTCCTACATTGATGGGGTGTGAGCATGTTATGGGCAGGACCACACTGCCACTAGAAGCTCTGTAAACTGACTGCCAGCCTCTTCTACCTTTTCTGGTGGCTGCCAGCACCCCTGAGCTCATGGCCACATTGCTCAGTCTTTGCCTCCATGGCCAGGTCCTCTTCCTTGGCTACCCTCCCTGCTTCTCCTGCTTCTGCCCCTCCACTCCCTTTTTTTTCCTCTTCTCTTTCTTCCTCCCTCCCTCTACCTGTCTCTCTCTGGGGTCTCCCTGCCTCTTCCTCATCAGATTGCATATGGTTGTGTCGGCTTAGGAGATAGTCCAAGGGAATGTCATCACACTACTAAGATCCTTTTTTCCTATCAAGTCACATCAAAAGCCTCCAGGCACTGGGGCGAGCTGGATTCCTGGGCCTACCTGCCCTTTCTTTTTGTGTTGCCTCTTTACCAGCTAGGTGAGTTGAGGTTTCCAGCAGCTACTGCAGACCATTTAGCCTGGGGAGAGGGTGCCAGGGTGGCAATGGTTGTCATCACCCAGCCTGGGCCTTCAGCCAGGCTTCTGCCTGCCTGCTTCTGTGGCAAAAGGGAAGAGCTTGGCACTCTGCTGATGACTCATTCAGCCTGTCCCAGCCAATGTTTGCAGGGCATCCTTTGAGGCAAGACCTCATCTTGCCCTCTTGGGATGCAGGAAATGCTGAAGGTAAATGACTTTGGTAATCCTGGGTATGGGCCAGACATCAGATTTGGGACTGTGAAAGGACCGTGAAGTACTTGAAGCCAGGTGCTCAGCAAATAGGATCCTCCAGCAAGGCAGCTGTGAGGAAGGTGCCCACCTCCTCAGGCTGGGCCTCCATCCTGGTGCTTGGCACTGTCCACACAGCATTCGGAATTCTGGGACCCCCACAGCAAGGCAGCAGGTGCTCAGGATCTGTGGAGGGGTCTAAGCTACAGTGGGTTCTCGTGCACCTCTGAAACCCACTAACTGACCTGTTTGCAAAGGTTCCCTAAGGCCTGGCCAGGCTCCCTGCTCCCAACTGTTGCCCAGCCTGTACTCCCATGTCCTGTGCCTCTGGACCCCAAGTACAGCTGTCACAGGCATGCAAAGACGAAGCTTAGGCTTGCAGGCCAGGGCTGCCATACAGCAGTCCCAGCGACCGGGGAGGTCTCTGAGATGGCCACTTTTCCTGTTCTCTTGCCCTGTGTGTTAAACCAAACCAGCACCTCTGTTTTGAGGCTTGTCACTGAGCAGCCTTCTCTGCTATTCCTCACTCAGAGTGAGGTATGCGAACGGGAGGATGGCGGATCCAGGGATGCTTCTCATTGGTGAGGCGCATGGGCACTCTGGGCAGGTGGGCAGGCTCCTGGCCCTGCGAGCCAGGCGCCTCGGTGACCATGTTAGGAGAGCTGTGTGTGTGGCATGCTATGGCAGTGTAGTGTCATGTCACCTCACAGAGTCCAGCTGGGGGTGACAGGCACAGGACTTTATGCTGTGGGATGTGTCAGGGACGCTGACCTAAACCACCCCATTCCTACTCAAGCCATGTGTCATAGCTGGGGAACAGGCCCTCCCTGCCTCTGAGCACACCACCAAGAGCCTGGGCATCCCCATACAGCCTTCTGGACACGGTCCAGTCTTGGGAGCCTGGACAAGAGGACCACCCCATTCCTTCCTAGGGATGCCCTGGTATGTTCTGGATGTGGCATGCGAGGGCATTGGCCAAGAGGGGCCTCTTCTCTCCTTGTGTGAGAACCGCATGGCAGGCCCCTGGGCTTTCTGCAGCACCACACATAGGCAGCTCGAGGAGCGACAGATGGAGACCTTGTGGACCTAGCACACAGGCCTGCTCAGGTCCACCCCATGCCCCACACCTGCACACCTGTTGCAGCCTCCTTCCTCCTAGCGCAGTGCCCTGTGCTCTGAGCAGTGTCTCTGGAGTCCTGTTCCCACGGCTGAGTGCCTGCCCCTTGGTCAATATTGACCTGGCTCTCTGGAGCACTTCCTCTTGCCCTCCCCTTGCTCAAGGCCTCCTCCCTGCATGGTCCTGTGGTGAAGGGGTGGGAAGAGGTCATCACCACGGGTTGCTGCATGTCAGAGCATGGGTGACAGTGAGCGGAAGCCGGCCCTCCTGCTCTGGCTGAAGTTCCAAGGGCAGTTTGCCTTCGGGCAAACCTTGATTCAGCTCCAAGTAGTGTCAGTTATTCTCACCTCCCAGGCTTTACGTACCTGCCCTTCTGTCAGGCAATAAGCCTGTAGCCAGCAGTACCAAAGGTAGATACTAATTTGGTTTCTGGCAGTCAAGACCTTAGGCTTCCCCAAGGTCGTGCCTGAGGTCTCAGTGGCTCCCAGTGCTTTCAGGCTACGTTGATCACAGAAGCAGTAGCCAAGGAATCCTGGTGTGTAATTAGGCCTGGTTTTCTTTTTTCTTTCTGTTTTTGTTTTTGTTTTTGGTGCTGAGGATCAAACCTATTTGTGCCGGGGCTGAGGTAGAGCTCTGTCAAGCCTAGGACTAAGGAGGCATGAGTAAAGGAATGAAGGAATGACGTTGCAGGTGGGAAGGGGCCTATTATAAGAAAATCCAGAGACCGTCAGTGACCTGCCTGAGGCCGGAACAGGCTCTGCATGGTCCCCAGGTCCTCCCATGCCTGGTACTCCCCTGGGGCTGTAATTGGCAGTGCCCTGTGCTGATTCTGTGCTCCAGGACTGGGAGCTGCTGTCTGCCAGGGGAGATTGTGGGTGGGTTAGGGTTAGACCTTGGAGACATCCTAGCCCAGATAGGCCCAAAACGTGGCCTGTTGCATCCCAGGCTCTCCCTGTCAGGGATGTTCTCGCTGCTATACGGAAGTGCCCATTTATTCCGCTGCAGAGAGAGGCATGCATGGCTTAGTGGTTTGCTATACAAACCCAGAGACTTGGCTTCAGTCACTTGTGTTTTTTTCCCACAGTCTTGAAGTTGGGAAGTCTAAGACCATACCGCAGCAGATCCAATGTCTGGTGAGTGCCCACCTCCAGGTGCTGGACAGGTGACTTCTCCCCATGTCCCATAGGATAGAATGAGGCCAGAGGAACTTGCAAGCTTTTTAGCAGGGACCTGACCTCTTAGGACCTTGCTGCCCCAAAGACTCAACCCGCTGATAGTCACTTGGCTTTTAGGTGCAGATGGCAGTTGGGGGGGTATAAACATGCAGTGGGCACTGGTGTCAGACACCACTGTGAGCACAAATTGGTGGGGGTGAAGGCTTCTTCCTTCATGGCGTGATCATGCCAAGGGTGCTGTGGGCATTGGACTGTTGCCACCAGAGCTTTGCAAAGTGGGAATTGCAGAAGAGAGGCTGAGGCTCTGGAGGGGCAGTGCAGGTCCAGTTTTGCCACAAGCCTCGGGAACTGCCTGGCCTCTTCTCATCCGAATGTCAGCCTGAGCCCACTGACCTTTCTTACAACCCTAGGAAATACTCCTGCCTCGTGCTTGCCCTGTGGATGCCCCGGTGGCCACTGTCCATGTCTAAGGACCTCCCTCCCAGCTCTTCTTGCTTCTCCCCAAGTGACTTCTCAACCCCAGAACAGGGGTCATCTGGAGCTCTGGGCAGAGGCTCAGCTTCCAGCTGCAGAGACATTTTCCAAAACATCTGTGGGTTCCAAGCTCAGGCCAGAACGACCTCAGGACACTTGAGGGCACTCCTTGTCCCAAAACGAGGTTCCTTAGAGGACTGACAGAAGTCGGTAGCACCCTGGGACTTGGGAGGGATGGTCATGGCTACTGGGGCTAGGGGCTGGGCTGTGGCATATGAAGTGGTAGGTAGGACCGAGGAGCCCAGGGTGTGAGCTCACCCCTGGGAAATTTTCCATAGGGCCTGGTGATGGGTGGGTGTAGGTACCTGAGCAAACTGGGTGGGCCACACATCTACACAGTGGCCAAATTCAGCCAAGTGTAGTGCAGGATGACAGTGTCCCAGCAGCACCCATGCTCTGTGCAGGGTCTCCTCAGTACCAAGAATCAGCGCAGTGACATACAAAGCCAGGAATGAATGTGAGCACCACACCCAGGTCACAGCTCCTCGCTTGGGCCTCCCTGTGCTGGAGAAGGTTTTGGTGAAAGTGTAAGACCCCTGGGCCTTTACTCAGAATCCACTTAACGGTAACTCAGAGACTGGCATCTGATTTATTATTATCTCTATTAAATATTTTAGGTCTTTCAGAGAACATGTATACAAGGTCGCAGTGGGCACTCTTCCCCAGTACAACATTGTGTGTGTAGTTACAGAAGGGCGGCACTGAGCAGGAGGCCCATGGGCCTGGGCACTGCACCTGCACTGCCGGCTTTGGTCCTTGGAGACCCATCCTCTAGGCCACACCCATTGAGCCCGAGACCCGGTGCCGTGCAGGGGCAGGAGGCTGTGGTCAGTGAGGACCTGTCAGCCACGCACCTGTGTCGTGAAAGCACGTGCTCCACGAGGAGGGTCTGCAGCAAGGCCCACACCCACTGGGTGCCTGACCTGCAAGCGTCCTGGGTAGGGGTGGGACTGCAGTCCGTGGCTCTTGAGATGAAGCTCTTTTTCTTGGTAGGGAGGCTGGGCAGTGTAAGCTGGGATGGGTCTGGACAGAAGGGTCGCACCTCCAGGGGGGGTGTGGTCCCTCCCCTGTAGGGACGGAAGTGCCAGCATGGGTACAGAGGAAAGCAGAGGCAGCGCA
This sequence comes from Myocastor coypus, assembly GCA_004027025.1. Classification (NCBI taxonomy): domain Eukaryota; kingdom Metazoa; phylum Chordata; class Mammalia; order Rodentia; family Myocastoridae; genus Myocastor; species Myocastor coypus. The sequence goes on along the minus strand of PVJA010000618.1, from coordinate 47,315 downwards.
GGGTCTTCCTACAACCCCCGCCCCCTCCAAGCATCTTCCTGTGGCTGTGCAGCACCAGGCCACACTAGCTCTGTGCCAGCCCCAAAGTGTCCCCGGGTGGAACCCACAGTGCTCAAGTCTTGGAGGCACCTGGGGTGGAGGATCAGGCTCTGGGGAGAAGCCAGAGGGGTCACTGTGGGCCGTGTGTTGGCTCTTGATTCTGGACCTGGCATGCAAGGTTGGGAGTCTTCTGAGAGAGACAGGTCGTCAGGACTGCAGCTTCTTAGCCAAAAGCTGCCTAGTCTCAGTAAAAGCAAAGTAGGCCTTCCAGCTGAAGCTTTAAAAACTGATTTCATCACAGAAGCTGAGAGTCCTGCAGTTCTAGTGAAAAGCAGTGTCTGGGGGTGGCGCTCTGTGATTAAGCAGGTGTTCGGCCTCACTCTCTGGCACTTGGTCACCCCCAAGGCCAGTCAGTCATCGGTGGGGCTCAGGAGAGCGACCCACCCGCAATTTCTCCTTTCCTTCTGTGTCAGGGAAAGCGGCGTTGCTGTAGCTTCTGGGCGGGGTGTGGCACGCCTTCCTCAGAGAAAGGTGAGGCTGAGCTCTACCTCAAGCCCCACGAGCCCGTCCGAGCCCGTCGCGTCGTGCATTCTTCCTCGGAACGTGGGCCTGTGTCGCCCACTCATTGTGGGAAAGGACTGACAGCAAGCCAGTGGCCTGAGAGAGGCTGGCCCAGAGCAGGGGCGCTGGGATTACAGGCACTGGGGACCCAGGACGTCAACGTGCCCAAATTCCGGAGCCCTCCAGCCTGGAATTGAGTGAAGAAAGAGATGAGCGGCCGCCTGGGCCTCTGGAGAAGCTCACTGCCCCGGTGTCAGAGCCCAGGCTCAGCGGCCAGGCCGGGCGCCCGGCCCCTAGTAGCCGCGGTCTGCGAAGGACGAGCCGGCGGCGGGGGCCCAGTCGCCCTCCTCCAGAGGTCTGCAGAGCGCCCCGTACTCGCTGTTGAAAAACACCTGGCCTCCTTGGGCTCCCCGCTCCGGCCGACACCGCCTCCCCTGGGGGTCAGCCTCCAGGCCGAGTCCTTTGCAGCTGCGGAGACAGAGAGGGGGCGTCAGGGGACAGCGCGCCGCGGGGGCTCGGGTCGGAATCGCCGACGACAGCGGCACGAAGCGCGCGTACGAACCTCGCCCCCGGCCCCCACCTAGGCCGCGGCCCCGCGGGACGGCCAGCCTCCCCGCGACCCAGCCGCCGCAGAGCGGATGCACACGAGCGCCTCTCCCCGCCGCCGCGCGAGGAACAGCGCCCTCTGCCGCCCCGGGCGGGCGGCGGCCAGAGCCCGAGGCCGGCGCGCGCGTGCTGAGCGCTGGGTCCTTTGGCTCCACGGGATCCCGCCTGCTGGAGCTTTCTTCCTACGTCACCAGGCGCCGCGTGCATTCCTGATTGCTGCCTTCCCAAGACGGCGCCCGTCCTGCGGTTCGATAAACGCACCCACGTTCCCTCCAGGCCAGGCCGAACACCCGGCTTCGTCCTGCTTCCGGAACCTGAGGCTCACCCGTTCCACAGTGCCTCTGCTGCTCCGCACCGCCGCGGTCCTCAGCGCAGCCCGCGTGCGCTCCCATTGCAGACACCCTTTAAATTGCTTGTGATCTCAGGCTCCTCCAGTGGCCACCTACCGTTCTTGAAATGAAACCCAAGCTCCAGGTTCCAACCACGCTCACCTCTCAGTCTCCAGACCACGTTCCAAATGGACTTTTCATTATTTTTATTTTTGTTGAGACAGGGTCTTGTCGTGTAGCCCAGGCTGGCCTCCAACTCATAGTGACCCTCCTGCTTGGCCTCCTGAGTGCTCCTGTATACCACTCAGCTCTCCTTAATTTCTTTTGAAAATGCCCATATATTGCTATTTTACTTCGCACAATATTGGAAAACAATTTTGAGACAGATTCTCACTATATAGCAATGGCTGGCCTTGAACTCACTTATATAGCCCAGACTGGCCTTAACTCACAGTGATCTTCCTGCCTCAGTGCTGGGACTAAAGGAGTATGCCACTGCCCTGCTGAGAAAACATTAGTACTAGTATTTTCATCTCCTTTTTTCCCCTTTGTAAGTTTGTGTTTTTGTTTTAGTTCCTGAATATTTATCTTTGAAGCCAAATAGTTCTACTAGGCCATGTCACAGTTGACTCTTCTGGGCCTATTTTCCCAAGTGTCCTTTTACTTACAGGTTCTCCTTTTGAACTATAAGTTTAGCATATTAGTTGCACTTTACTCCTCAGGGACTTCAATTTTACACATATGTCTTCTATTCATCTATGTCAGTTTGTTTCTGATCCTTTAGGAAAACATTTGACTGATTGATTGATTGATTGATTTGGTAGTCTCACTATGCAGCTCCGACTCATAGTGATCCTCCTGTCTCAGTCTCTCCAGTACTGGGCTTACAAGCATGTGCCACCATGCCTGGTTTGGGGGCTGGCACGGTGTACCTGCCGTTCTGGGGCTCACACAGCATGCAGTGCCGGGGGTCAAACCTAGGTCTTTGTATTTCCCAAGCAGGCGCTTAGACTGCTGAACTATCTCCCCAGCCCCAAGCTCTTTATTTCAATTTTATCTTAACTCTGTTTATGTCTACCCTTTACTCTATGCATTCGTCTCATCTTTGGCATCACTTCAAATCCCCTCACTGCATCCTTCTTCTTTCTGTGGAGCTGACAGTGGAACCCAGGGCCACACACACGCTGGGCAAGCATTCCACCATGGAGCTGCCCCATTCCTTTTCTCTTACAAAAGCATCCACTCATGTCCAGTACCACTCCATCTTGGAGGGGCAGCCACACTCACCCAAGGAGTGTTGGCCATCTCATTGGCTGTTGCCAGATAGCCACGTAAGCCACCAGAAGCCCAGCTTCTCCAGATTCCCCTTTCACCTACAGACTCGGATGCAGCACCACACTGCAGGGTGTGGAAGCTAGGGTGCTGAGCGGTCCCTGCGAAGTGGAGGCAGCCTGGAAGTGAGGAAGAGCTGGTCCCCCACACAGTCTGTGGATCAAGGGCTCACAGGAGGCAGTCAAGGCCCAGGCAGGTTGCTGCCTTCTTTCGTCAGAGGTGCTTGCAGGTACGTTCTGTCCCAGCACCTGTTTAGTGAACTTTCTGTGTGCTACAGATGTTCCAGCCAGGTGAGCTACTGTCTCTTTTTACATCTTAGAGTGATGGGTTTCCAAGGGAACCCAGGCAAACCTGTGTTGCTGTTGTTGGGACCCAGTTTCTATGCTGACCAAGGTGCGTGTGTGTGTGCGTGTGTGTGTGCGTGTGTGTCTTCTGAGCTTACTAACCTGCTTCTGCAGGACATCTGTCTTCAGGAGCCAAGCAGCACTGGCTTCCTGCTCCTGCTCTGTGGCAGCAGCTATACTCATGGGGTCTCCACTCTCACCAGGAGCTCTGCTTGCTCCCACCTGGTCACCGTCTTAGTAACAGTCACATGCTCCTCTCCAGAGACAGTCTTCCTTTCCTGCTATGGCTCAGGGTAGGTCAGGGTAGAGTCTGCTGATTGCAGAGCTGAATCTCACACACACACACACACACACATGTACACACACATACATGCACACACACGTGTGTGTGTCCTTGTGTCAGTGATCTCCTGAGCAGCTATGCTGTTTTAGGAAGATGTGTGGAAATTTGAATTTCAAGATTTGTCATCCTCTGTTCTCCTTTGTACTTTTTGGTATTGCGGTTGCGGTGCTGGAGTTAACCAGAGCCTCAGATGTGCTAGGCAAGTGCTGAGCCACTGAGCTACTTGTGAGCCTTACACTGTCACCAAATTAATTTTTTGTGTGAGAAGACACTGATAAATATAGGTTACAACTGTTTGTGGAAACATAACTGGCATTAATTTTCCAACAACAAGTTACTAATAGATGGTAGCATCAATGTAAAAAAGAAAAAGCAGCAAAGACAAAGCACAGACGCAGCCGTCATTCCCTGGGTGGCTCATGAGCCCCGCGGTAGCAGCTCTATAAACACAGCCTCCAGGAGGTGCTAAGCAGTGGGGGGTGTAGGTGCTGGCTGGCTGGCTGAGTCCCGGCCTAGTGTGTGTGAGCCTGGAGCTCACCCTGGAATGCAGGACATCGGGACAAGTTGAGCTTCCCAAATCTGAACATTCAAAGTGCAGCATTTTTTTGTTTTTGAGACAGGGTCCTGCTATGCAGTTCAGGCTGGCCTTGAGCTCACTGTGTAGTCCAGAAACTCAAGGCGATCTTCCTGTCACAGCTCCAACTGTGGGGGTTACAGGAAAGCACTACCACACCTGACTAAAGTTTAGTATTTTAATAGCAAAGGCATGGAGAAGTATCCTATCTCACTTACTAATTAAATTATTAAAATATACATGCAGAGCCTTTTGTAGGGAATCCAAAATTCTCTGAAACTTGAAATTTTAGAGAATGAGATTTGGAATCTTCAGATTAGGGTTGCTCGACTGGCAAGGTTTATGTGAGCATTCCAAAACTCAAAAGCCTTTAAAATCTGAAACACTTCTGGCCCCAAGAACTTTAGATAAGGCATACTCCACCTGTACTTCGTGAGCAGTACAGATCATAAATATAACCTTCAAGTACTGTGATGCAAATAATGTCATGCAAATAAACATTTGTGGTTTAGAGTTAGTGATAACATCATCTACTGAGTATAAAATAAAATAAAATAAAATGGCGCCAGCAGAAGCAAGGGATTTGGCCTCAAAAGAAGTTCTTTTTTTTTTTTTTTGTCTTTTTGAGACAGGGTCTCGCTATGCAGTTGAGGCTGGCCTTGAGCTCACTTTTGTAGCCCAGGCTGGTCTCGAACCCTCACCAATCCTCCTGCCTCAGCCTCCCAAGGGCTGGGATTACAGGCATGCGCCACCACGCTCGGCTCAAAAGAAGTTCTTGATAGGAAGGAGCCCTGGCATTCCAGGTGTAAGGGCTGTTCTTGGTGCAATGGTTTGAAGAAAGTGCACAGACAGTGCCTTACAGACTCCCAGAGAGCCCATTGCTTGAGTGGGTATACATTAGCAAACTGAAGGAAGCAACCGTGTTTGCCAGGTGCTGTGGGGCTGCCTGTTAACCCAGCACTCTGGGAGGCAGAAGCAGGGAGATCGAAAGTTCAAGCCCAGGTTGTGCTACGGTCATTTGGTGAGACTCCATCTTAACGTAAGTGGTAAGCTCCACATGAAGGTGCTGGGTTTGACCTCCAACACCTCAGAACATCTCAGAATAGAATAGAATAAAAACAATGTCACAAGCAGACATTTAAGTCATAGGAGTGGCCAAACTTTTTCTTCTGGTAGGCTATCTTTTTGCGTGTGTGTGTGTGTGTGTGTGTGTGTGTGTGTGTGTGTGTGTGCATGCGCGTGTGGTACCAGGGATTGAACTTAGGACCCTGCACTTGCCAGACAAGTACTTATTCTTGGTGGGCCATCTTGATAGATGAATCGAACCCCCTTCTACCCAGGCCCCCTTGGTCCTGGCACACTGTGGGACTTCTCTGGTTACATCTCAGTACCCCTCCAAGGGTACTGGGCTGCCGCTAGGGGCTCCAGCCAGTTGTGCCGTGTATGGGGTGTGCACTGGTCACATGGCAGGGAGCAGAGGGCGCAGCACCCAGGGAGGTGCTGCAGGGTTGGGGTGTGGGTGTGGGGGAGGGGCTGGGGGCCAAAGGCCTGTCTCCGGAGCCTGCCTTCAGCATACAGGAGCCACAGGGAGGAGGTAGGGCGCAGCCAGGCTTTGCAGGGAGGAGGCTGGGCAGTGCTTACCTGAGGCTGCCTTCTTGTCTGTGCCTGCTCTCTATCTGAGCAAACTCCTCAGAGGGCAGCACCATTCCACTGTCTGTCTGGTTATCCTGCGCAGAGGGAACCAACCAGGGCTGTGGCTGCCGGGAACCGCAGCCCACCCCATGGGAACTGAGCTGCTCCATCCTGAGCATGCATACACAGTGGGGCCTTAGCCAAACATACAGAAAGAAACGAACAAGACATAAAGGCAGGCCCCACATGTTCTCTCAGAGGCAGCAGCTAAAGCATGTCGCCCTGAAAGCAGAGCAGTGACTGCTAGAGGTTGGGACGAGCCGAGAGGATGGAGAGGGAAGGGTAGAATTGACGAGGGCACAGTGCGGCGTGCGCTGCAACGTTGCGCCGAACTCCACTCATGCACACAGTTCACGTCCATTAATCAAAGATTAAATAAATACTGTAAAGGATTAATTGATTTCTGCCACTTGTCTCAGGATCTGAGCTGTATATCCTCTCCGACCCTCCTTACCACAGGGACTTTGCAGACAGTTGGGGTCATAGGGAATTCCTCAAATGTCTTCATCCTAGAGGGACCCTGCATCTGAGTCTCCGTGGCCAGGGATCCAGGAAAGGACACACAGTTGTAGTATCTGCGGGGAGAAACAGTGGGTGCTTGGAGAAGGGCACCCCCTAAAAGCTCCCCTCCACTTGCTGTCTCCTCCAGGAAGGCCCTGCTGCAGGGCCAAGGCAAAAGGGGCTGCCTCATGCCTATCACAGCATCCCTGCAGAGGGGTCCCGCCCTTCTCAAGTGCCTTCTCTCTGCTCAGTTACATCCCATCCCATATAAGAAGGGTAGGACCTTTCAGTCCTTACACAGAGCTGCATTGGAGGGCAGTGGGCCACAGAGCTGGTTGTGGTGGGCCACAGCTGGCGGGTCTGTGTGTGCATACACAGGTGTGTGTGGCTGCAGGCCTACCGGCACGTGTGTGTAACAGAAGGGTTGGAAGGAGCCAGGCAGGAACCAGCTCCTGTTCTTGTCCCCTGCACCTTGGGCAGGGCACAGGTCTGTGGTGGAGGGTAGGACTCTCAGTGTCTGTTTCTTCCAGCTGAGAGGTGGGAGTGTGGATAGTACCACCTCCCTCAGGGTGTGAACTGCCAAAGTTTGAGACCTCAACCCAGAACTGGGGAACTTAGGCTAGGTCTTCGTTCCCAAATATGCTTAATGAATGGCTTCTTCTGTTCCCAGGGTCCCTGACAGCGGCTCCAGGGATTTGCCCAGGAGCTAAATCATTAGGCACTGGGAGGAGTCTTGGCTGAAACCTGGCCCCTCACACTGTCTCCCCGCATGTGCCCAGATGGCCACTCTTTCGAAACTTAGGTGGGCAGTGCTTCAAAGGCCAATAGTGTAAAGACTGGAGGCACCTGTGGCTTGCACATGATTTGAGTGGGTCTTAATGTTCTGTGCAGGACTTTGAGGTTGAGGGTGGGACCTTTAAGGGTTGAGGCCTCAGGCATGGTAACTATATCATGGAGGCTCCCTGCCTGGAAGGGATTAATGTAGGTCATTCAGGACTCAGTGTCTGCCCAAGGGAAGAAGCTACAAAATAAACTAGTTTGGCTGCTGAAACTGTCCCACAGAGGCTTGGCCTCCTGCTATCAGAATGACAGCTACAAGACTCTGCTCAGAGACAAAAGAAATTCCAGGGCATGCCCTAAGCCTCCAGGACTAGGTGAGCTAGGTGACATTTTCCTACAATGCCAGTCTCTGGTATTTCTTTTCTTTTCTTTTTTAAATACCAATAGAAAGTGGACTAAAACACTTGCACTCAGTATGGAGTGGTGTGGAGGCTGTAAGCAGAGCACAGCAGTGAGGCCGTGTGGCTTTGGGGAAGCCCCACAGTGGGCAGGACCTGTGAGCGCACTGGTGTCAGAGAGCCATTCACTCTGGCATTCAGTGGTCTCTCAAGTTAGCATCAGTGGCTTTTCCTTGGTGACTCAGGAGGATAAAAGAGCCGCCTCCCAACTGATCTCTGCCTGTGCCCTGTGCCCAGTGCTTAGTGTGGGGAGGGTGGCTAACCTGGCGGCCAGCCTGTGGTGACGTGTGCTTGGCGGGCTGCCCCCACTGTCTGGCTCAGTGACATGCAGGGCTGTGGTGGATGCCTGCAAGAAGCTGCCATCCTCCGAGCTCTGAGAGTCGCATGGGGCCATGCGGTCCTCATCTTCTTCCTGGCGGGAATTGGCGAAGTAGCTGGGGCCACAGGCCACCTGGCATCCGGTCCTGCAGCCCCTGCGCTGCACCTGGGACTGCTGAGTCCTGACCCAAAATGGTGTCCCGTGGGTCTGTGTGGGCCAAGGTGGCTTACGGGTTAGCCTCATTCAGCTCCCCCAGTAGCCTTCTAGGCCCCCATCTGCAGACAAGGCAGGTGGGGGGCAGGCTTATGAAGCTTCCTCTCTTGGGCCTCTGGGTGCCTTTGTAGCTCTGGGACCAGTTAGAGGATGCCATCTTTTGCTTGGGCAGAACTGGTACCAAACTCCTATCCCTGGTTCCTGAGGATTGGTGGTGGGGTGAGGCTCAGGTACAGGCTGCTTCTTGGGTGCTCTGTCAGGTTCCAGAGCACACAGCACCCTACCTGAGCACTGCTGGGGAGAAATGTACAGGACACACAGGTCTGCGGCAGTGTGCCAAGTGGGTAGGAGGGGGGCAGAAATCCATTGCTGTGCCAGGCTAACGGCCTGCTCTGCAGGACCTGGAGGACCAGCCTGGGTGCCCTGCGGAGTGACAGTGACCACCGGGCAGCTGCCACTGTTGTGCCAGCAGAAGATGCTTCTATGCTTCTGTGTCCCTGTGCAGCAGTTGGGAACTGGGCCCAGACTCACGTGGCCTTGCCCGGTAGCTGAGACGTGAGCAGAGCTCGGGCACAGCCAGGGTAGGGCAGAGCTGGGGCTCACCTGCCAGCCCCCTCCCTGAAGCAGGTCACCCAGCGTCTCCACCAGCTCTGAGAAGGCAGGCCTTGCCTTGGGGTCTCCAGACCAACAGTTCAGCATGATGCGGCGTCTGTGGGGGAAGCTAGCTGCTGGCCTGCACTGGGCGCACCTTGGCCCTCCCACAAGCTGGCCCAGACTTCTTGCCTCCCGGCCCCCGGCAGTGGTTCAGATGTGACCTGAGCGATCCTTAACGGAGCCCAGTCTCAGCAACTGGCTCTCGAGTGGAGCAGATGGATCCTGCTGAGAGCAGCTTGTGACAGAGCTGCTCCCCCCGTGACTCGCCTTCTCACTGTAGGGCCTCCCCCTCTCAAACATGTCCTTCCATTGTGCTGTCTCCACAGGGTGCTGTTGCCAAATGCCCTCCCCAAAGCCATGCAGGTGCTGCTGCCATGCTCTTGGATTCTAAAGCTGTGCAAGTAAGCCTCTTCTCTTCATAAGTGCCCAGGTTTCGATATTTTTTTAAAAGGCCAATGAAACAGACTGACCCTGTCCCCATGCGCACTCTGCTCTCCCCCCAGGCGAGGCATTAGTTATCCCTCCCATCTAGAGCAGTTCTTCAATGGCCTCTTGTTCTTTCTGCAGGTGTTACCTCCATGTTCATTCTGGGGAATGCTGCCCCTGGTGACTCTGGTTCCTGTCAGAGTTCTTGGGCACCTGCGCGTCCCTGTCCAAGTTGAGGCTCTCTGACTACTATCACTGCGTGTCCACAGGCAAGGGTCAGGCCTGCTGGACCCAGCGCACACCAGGGTGGGCCTGGCCACTCAGGCTCGAGCGCCTCTTCTCATGGCCTATAGCCCTCTCCATATGCAGGTCCCCTCGTTCCCAGCAGCTGCTTGCCCGCAGAAGACTCACATGGCAGGAGTGGCCAGTTCAGGGGCTCTCATCCTGGTGCCATCTTTCAGCCGCTGGCAGAACTCCTCATTGATCTGCACCCCCGGGTATGGAGAGGCCCCTGCCAGCAGGGAGGGGTGGCCAGGGGTGAAGTGGCCTCCCGATCACCCTTGCCTTGTCCCCTTCCTTTTTTCTCAGTGGCAGGATAAAGACAGGGATCAACTTGCTGTTCCTGGGACCCACACAACATGCACCCTCTCCTTTCTTTAGTGAAGTCACAGTGCCTAGGATCCTCGGAGCTGATGGGACTGCACCGAACTAAGCCTCTAAACGAAGCCTGTCTTTCCTTCTGCTGCGTGGAGACCCGGCCTGGCCGCCCCCTTCCCACTCTCCTCCCCTGGCCGGTGGTCCTCCCTGGCCCGCCTGTCCCTCCCTCCCTCCCTCCCTCTCTGTGGTGCTGAGGATCGAGCTCAGGGCCTGTGCATGCAGGCATGCCCTCTCCCACTCAGCTGCATCCCAGCCTTCAGCCCCTCTGGTCCAGTCTCTGGGATCCTCGACCTTCAGCACATTTATCCTCATTAGCAGCATGGTCACAGCCACTTTGATAGGCCTGACTGCTTCCCCCCACCCTGGCACGGAGTTGGGCTGTCGTGGCCCCGTGTGTTCCCCACATACGCAGGTGACTTCACCGCATGGACCCTAGGGAGCTGGGGCTGCTGCGGAGACCCAGGCTCTGCCCTGGCCCAGGCTTGAGGTGGTACTGCAGTGGCCCGTGGCAAACCTGGGCTGCCTGATCTAGGTGCCCTGCCCTGGCCTCGGAAGAGCTGCCAAACAGCACGTGCTGGAGTAGGGGCTGCTGGCCGCACTCACCCAGGGAGAAGATCTCCCAGAGCAGCACGCCGAAGGACCAGACGTCGCTCTGTGTGCTGTACACCTTGTCGAAGATGCTCTCGGGGGCCATCCACTTCAGGGGCAGCCGGGCCTGGGGAGCGGGGGCGTGCGCGTTCCGTGGACAGGGAAGAAAGGCTGGCCCCAGTCCCACTGTGCCCCTTCTGGATTGAAGAGTTCTTCCCTGCAGCTGTTTTGCCAGTCCAGCTCTCAGGCCCCCTAAGGCGGGGGTGCTTCTTGCACCCCTTCCTCCAGCTCCAGGGCTAGGGTCCAATGCTGAGGTAAATTATAGCTGCACACCCTCACCACTTCCCCCACTGGCAACCCCGTCCACTCCATGTCCCCTCACTGGGAGGAGGGTGTTTCTCCTGGGCTCCAGGCGCCTCTTCCCTATCATCTTCCTCCCTTTCGTCATTTTTTTCTGGGAGTGTGGAGGGAGACAGCCCCCTGGGACTGGCTCTGCCCCAGCCCAAGTCCTGGTCTTCTTTCCTTTCAGTTTACGTAGGGATCCTCACTTCTACCTGCTGTCACACACTTGTGAGGCCAAGTGGGAGGGTCAAACCTTCCACAGGGTCTGTGCTGGACAAAGCAGCCGTGACACAGCTGGGAACCCCAGGCCTCTCCCCATTGCTAGCGCAAACCCTCATCAACCATGGATGCTGTAACAGGCTCTGCCCAAGCGTTCCATACGGCAGATGTGGGCATCTCTCTACTTGGGCCTAACATGGCAAGCACAGGGATGCTGGTGGTCCGGCTTTCCTCCAGGGACAGGCCCTGGGCACAACACAAGCTCCTGTCTTCACTCTCCTCCTCGTGCTGCCTCAGGGGCAGGGTTTCTAGGGTGCCCCAAGGGCTCAGGGGGGTAGGGAGATGCCCAGCAGCTGAGCGGGTGGGTTGGCAGAACCAGGAGTCAGAGCCAGCACCACTGTTCCTGCTCCCGGGGCTGCATTCTCCGCATTTATCCAGAACCCATATTCCCTCTTGGTGGCCTGCACTCACACTGCCCTTGCGGACGTAGTCGGGGTCTTTGTAGATGTCTCGAGCAAGGCCAAAGTCACAAATCTTCACTACGTCACTTTCCGACAGCAAGATGTTTCGAGCAGCCAGGTCTCTATGGATGCACTGGGGTGCAGGAAGGTAGTGGGATGTTCAGCTCAGGCCCTGGGCAGCACCCACATCTGGACCTCCAGGCTGCCCAGAGGATGTGGAGGTCCTGCTCTGTCAGGGGAAGATTCCAAAAGTGTCCCCAGAAGCAAAACCCAGGGAGGCAGCTACAGTGATCCTGCATCTGGTCTGCCACTGACTAGGCAGGAAGCCCCCCAAAGGGAACTCCTCATACTGGGCTCAGTTTCCTCTCTGGAAAAGGGGAGTACCACCGATTGACAACAGGGCTGCTGTGAAGTGAGCAAACCTATGCACCAGCATGGGTCTGTGCCCTTTCCTTTTAAAGGGACTGCCGCATTTGGGGGGACATACCTTGCGGGAGGCCAGGAACTCCATGCCCCGGGCCACCTGGAAGCTGTAGCAGATAAGGTCTTCCATGGTCAGCGGGCTCAGCCACAGGTCCTCGGCTGCACAAAGGAGGGCCTGGACTGGAGAGGAGCTTCCTCCTGACCTGTGCTCCTCTCCCGACCCTCCGCCTGCACTGTCTAAGACAAGCACTCCACTCTTAGAGCAGGGGGGCCGCGGAGTCCCTGGGCCTCCGCACCTGCCCACAGCCCTGGGCTGTCCCCTCACTTGGTCTGCAGGGCAAATGCCTGTTCCTCCCACGATCCCCTTGGCAAAGATCAGACGCCTCCAACAACTCCAAGATGTCCTCCCTCAGGCAGCCCCATTCCGCTCCGCTCCGCTCCGTGCAGAAGTACCTCCCTGAGGCTGAGTTATCCCCGGGTGGATCTTGAGGTGTGCTCCACAGCCCGCCGACGGCCAGAAGGCGGCAGGCTCTTACCTTCTCGTACAGGAGGAGCCCGTCCTGCCCCTCCTTTGCCCATCAGGAGCCGGGCGAGCAGGGCCCGGTCACCGCTTGGCGGCCTTCTCCGGTCGGCCTCAGCGCCCTCCACCATGGCGCGGAGGCGCCTTCGCTGCGCGGGCGACTTCTCCTGCAGGGCGGCACGGAACGGGTCCGAGGGGGCCGCCTCCCACAGCCGAGGCGCCCGCTCCCCGGCCTCAGCAGAGACGCCCCTTACCGCGTAGGGGTTGAAGGCCTCGCGCTTAACGCGCAGAAAGTTGGAGAGGTTGCCGTACTTGCAGTACTCCACGATCACCATGAGGGGGCCTGCGGCGGGCAGCACGGGTGCACGGGGGTTATGGGGGCCGTCAGGGCCCGGGTGGGGGCCCGCCGAGTGCTCCCCCCACCCGGAGGCGCGTGGGGCGCCCCCAGGGCCGCCGTCAGTACCGTTGGGCTTGGTACACGCCCCCAGCAGGTTGACCACATTGGGGTGGTGGCCGATGTGGATCAAGATCTTGAGCTCCGACATCAGCGCGCGGTGCTCGCTGGCCGTGGCGCCCTCTGGAGGGAACACAGAAGCCTAGCGCGGGGGCAGCCTGCCCCGACCCCTCTAGCCTTCCCTGGCTGAGCGAGGTGGGGACTGGCGCTGGGTCCCCACACATTCGGCTGGTCCTCCTGAGGTGGGTCTGATTCCCACCGTCTCCCTGCGGACTCTCGCGGGGGATGCTAGTTCTGAGCCTCCGGCTCCCTTCCAGTACCACAGTCCTGCCCCAGCTGCAGCTCCTCATCCCGACCTCGCACCTTTTAACATTTTCACAGCCACGGTGTCACAGCTGCTGCTTTTGCTGATGCCGAAGGCGGAGGCTTCCACCACCTTCCCGAAGGCCCCGTGGCCAAGGACTCTCCCTGTGGGTTGGCTCCAGGTGAGATGAGCAGAAGGGTGGGAAGGAAGCAGGAAGAGCTCGGGAGCGCCGGAGAGTATATCCTCTCCAGCAGGTGCGAGGGCCACCCTGCTAGGAGCAGCGGAAGTGACCTGGGCCTGGGAACCCGGTGACCTGGCATGGACTGAGGACACAGGCCAGAGGGAGCAGACCTGGCCAGGTGGAGAAGGGAGCCTCGCTGGCTCAGGTTCTGAGGACTGAGGGCTTTCGGCGGTGTGCCCAGGCTTCCGGCCTCACCCAGGTGCAGTCGCTCCCGTGGGAACTCCCATTGGCTGGCATCATAAGACAAGTACTCGCACTGCTCCTCCAGGGGTACCTCCCCTGGGTCCATGATGATGGATAGGTAGCCCGTCTTGATGTCTGCATGGGTTGGCTGGGACAGGTGGGAAGAGATCACTGCTGTAGCCATGCCACTGTGGCTCAGGCGACATTGCCCATGACAGGTGACACTTGCTTTGGAGCACTCCACCAAGGACAGACTGAGAGAATGCTTGTGTGGGTGTGTGCTGGAGCCCAGCATGCAGGGACAGAGGGCTTTCATGGAAACCAGGATAAGGACCTTGCTCAGGCCAAAGGGGGGAAATGTGCAAGAGACGCAGTACAAGGCTCAGCGGGGGCAGGGACTCTCACCCTTCTCATATTACAGAAGATGAGCAGGAGGAGGACCCAGAAGAAGACAGCGATGACCCCGGTGCCGATGAGGATCACAATCTCCATGCTGCCTTTATCCTCTGAGCCTGAGTGGGCAAAAGCGTGTGTGTGTGTGTGTGTGTGTGTGTGTGCATAAGTATGTGTGCTCATACACGTGTGTGAGGCTGGCTTGGAGGGAAGCCCTCCCTCGTGGTGGCACGGCTCACTAGACGTGGCCGTAAGAGGAAGTCCAGTGGGGGTGCAGGGTCAGAGTGGGGCTGACCTTCCACTGCCACGCTGGCAGAGGAGTTGACACAGCCTTTGGCGTTACACACACTGCACAGGTAGCGACCAGCGTCCTCCTCGCGCACGCGTTGGATGCTCAGCTTCTGGTTTGAGTCTGCCAAGTCGATTCCTGCCAGGGTGGAATGGGTCCACAGGCCAGTAACTCGGGAGTGCTGGCCTTCCAGGGCTCCCACCTGCCTCCCGGCGCCATTCTCCTTACCAGACTCCTCCTCCAGCAGCTTCTCGTCTTTGTACCACACGATGCTGGGCACGTGTGCTCCTGCCACGGGACACCGCATCTCCAGGGAGTCACTCACATTCACCAGGAGGTCGGTCAAGTTCTGCATGAGCCGGGGGGCTTCCAGGGCTAGGGGTGGGGGTGAGGAGGTGAAGTGGCCCCACAGAAGCAAGAGGGCACCCCAAGACGCGATGTTGCCGTGCTCAGAGCAGGTGCATGGGGTGTGAGGGTGGCAGGGGTTACGGGATGCAGCCGCATGAGAGGCGGTGTGAGCAGGGGGTGCTCACGGCCTGCGCTTGAGGCCCTGCTGCTGCCTGGTGCTCCTCACCTTGCACGGACAGATACTTCTTGTGGCACTGCTTGTCCTGGCTGCGCCGGTCCTGCACCTCGCACACATAGTCACCCTCGTGCGCCAGGGCCACCCGTGGGATGCTGAGGCTGAGCGTGGTGTGGCGCGCTCCAGGCGCAGCCTCCTCCAGGCTGGCGTCTAGTGGTGTGGCGAATAGGTGAACATTCTTGCAGTCGAGCAGCAGCGGGTCTCCACGAGCATCATGTAGCGTGGACAGGTTGAGGCGGTACCAGCGCAGATGCTCGTATGTGTAGTTGTCAGCTTGGCAGCTGAGGCGCACAGACTGGCCCTCTAGGGGGTCCTCGGAGGGCTCCACCTCAATACTGAAGCCGTCGGGGATGGCTAGGGAGTGGAGAAGCCCTGTGGCACTGCCTAGACGTTGCTGTCTGTCCCTTGGTCCCTTTGCTATCAGCTATGAACTCTTTCAGTTCTTAACCAAGGCTGGGAGCTGTGTATCCCATAATCGTCCCGCCCACAGCCCACCACTGACCCAGGAAGCCCCTCTTCACAGCCAGCCCCAGCCCTGGGTCCGCTGCCTCCCTCCTTGCTCCTGGACAGGGAGCAAGACCTTGGAGCTCCTGCTCAGCAGACCCAGGGAGCCCTAACTCTCCACGCTGTCTCCTTCATGACCATAGCCCACCCACCACTCTCCTCTCCATGAAACAGTTTCGTCAGTAGCTTTTGCCAGTGTCACCTCTTCTGTTTTTCTGGTCACTTCCTGCCAGGCTCCTATGGGCTCTCCCCTGACCCCAGTGTCCCCTCGGTTTTCATCTCTGGAAAGCTCTCATCTGCACTGAGTTTCTGGGCTTCTTAGATCTCCTGAGTCGCCAATACATGTGAAGTCTGCATAAACCATGGAACTATCTCCAGGGCAAAATGTACATATGAACCACATAGCTGAGGAGTGTGGGAGGGCAAGGGAGGGCTGCAAGGAGCAGAAGGACACTCCTCCAGGGCTGAGGGCAGAGGTGCTGTCCCATGCACTGGCACCCAACCCATGTGCTGCTGAACTACATGTAGCCCTTCTGCCCAGGGCCAGGGTCCCATCGTGCCAGGAATCCCCCCTGGATGCCCCACAGTCCAGAGAAAATGGGCAAGACCAAGCCTTGCTCTTAACCCTGTGTCCAGGGCTGCTGAGGGAACATGGGCCTCCCTGGGTCTCTCCGGTCACTCACTGGTCACGTAGAAGTAGATTAGCCGCTCGTCCTGGCCCACCTTGTTGGAGACCACACACTTGTACATGGCAGACACGTTGGCATCCTGGATCACCAGCTTGCTCACCGTCTGCACAGGATATAGGCACACACAGCCATTTTCTGCCTTAGTTCTACCAACCTGGACCCCCCTTTCTGGAAGGAGTCCCCTGTGCCCACCAGTCAGGTTTTGGGCTAACAGTGAGTGATCAGCACCTGGAGAAGACCCAGAGCAATGAGGCAAGGTCTTCACACAGCAGGGAGGGCAGCTCCCCCCAAAAGCCAATGGTCAGTGGACAGGCAGCTGGCCTAGGCTGTGTAAAAGTCAGAGGACAGCTCTGGCTGGACCAGAGAGAATTGTCTGTGAGCAGACTCAGATAGCAGGCATACTGTGCGGCCAGGAGCCAGCTTGGCAGCTGGGTGAGTCCAAGCTACCGTTACAATCAAGGACCAGCTGAGATGAAGCTGTGGCCTAGGGTTAGTAGCTGATCACGGTGCCCACATAAGCCTCTGGGCGCAAAGCAGCTCTCTCATCTAGGGTAAGTCTGAGGGGAGGGGATTCCTATGTTTTCCACAAATATTTTGGCTTTGGAGTAGGAAGACTAAAAAAGTAGGGGAGGGGAGAGAGCCACAGGCCCTACTTACCATCCAAAGACCCCCCACCCCCACCCCAAGTAGGGCACTTCCTGGCCAGGCATGGAACAGGAAGGGGCTCTGGAGGTGTGTAGGAAAACAGGAAGTGACCGTAGGAAGTGGGTGCCTTTGTTTAGTCCCCTTCCCCCTCCTCGCCTCTTCTCAGTGTCGCCCCCAGGTTGGTCTAGTGGCTCAGCAGCCTTCTGTGGAACCCTGGTCAGCCCCACCCCCTTCTCTCCCAACCCTAGTGCCCATAGCTTGACCAGGAGGCAATGGACTCAGCTTCCTTGTCTGGGAAGCAGCCAGAGGCCTGCCCCGATCCACATGCAGGGAAGCTCAGGCCCCGAGCCTGTAGAAAGGTTACCTAGCTCCCAGCTGGTGCCCCTGATCTCTGCAGACCATGCAGAAACAGAAGGCCTAAGACGCCCCAGCCTCCTTGCGCCCTGGCTGCCTGGGAGCTTAGCTGGCCTGTACCTTGTTCTTGCCCTCCACAAACTCAGTCCAAGTATCCAGGCTTTCGATGGGGTTCACAGCGTCCTGCATGGTCACCTCCCTCCAGTCCCAGCACTGTGGCATGCCATCTCGCCGCTGCCGCCGGCGGCTGCCGTAGACCAGGAAGGACAAGGGCAGATCAGGGATACGGGCGGCTGCGCCCATCAGAGGACAGGGGTTAAAGCCCTTCGCTATTTTCAGTTATTCCTGGTGCTTTGGAGATCCTTGCTGACTGCAGTGCTCCACCTCCTATCCCCCGTACCCATTGTCTCTGTCTTAAGTGGTTTCTTTACCTCCCTGTGTTACTGATGTCCAGCTCAGGTTAGGGTAGCGTGGCCTGCAGTTGGACAAGATCTGTTGCTTACTGTCAGGATATTGAGAATTGCATTTCTCTTCTCTGATCCTGTTTATCCACCCATAGGGAGGGGTCGTGGGTTTCACAGATGAGCTTAGGTGTTTTGACTGTGCATCGTGTGTCCTGGGACTCAGGCAAGTCTTCTACCACTGTCCCAGGCTTGCTCGCTTGCGGGGAGGGGCCACTCTTGGTGCCCAGAGGCACTTGTTTTGTCTTCCCTGGGTGGTGCGCTGGTACGTTTAGAGGGTTTCACTTTCTTTTTTATTTTTTTATTTTTTATTTTTTTGTCTTTTTGAGGCAGGGTCTCGCTATGCAGTTCAGGCTGGCCTTCAGCTCACTTTTGTAGCCCAGGCTGGTCTCAAACTCGCACCAATCCTCCTGCCTCAGCCTCCCAAATGCTGGGATTACAGGCGTGTGCCACCACGCCCGGCTAGAGGGTTTCACTTTCAAGGGAGGAAAGTGGGGCTAGCCCAGCCACGACTGGCCAGCCTGACTGCTGGCATAACACTAATGTAAGGAAGGGTCGGAGCTTTTCTCAGGCCAGATGAGGCCAGGGATTTGCTAGGGCTGAATTGGTGAAATAATACTGTTAAAATGTCCATCCTGTCCAAAGCTACCTACAGATTCCATGCAATCCCTATGAAAACGCCTGCGATGTTCTCACAGCAATAGAAAAAGTCTTAATATTTAGAGAGAATCACAAAACATCCTAGATACTCAGAGCAATTCTAAGAAAACTGAACAAAGCTGGAATATCACACTACCTAAGTTCAAAACATACCACAAAACTCCAGGAACTAAAGCAGCACAGTACTGGTGTAAAGGCAGACGCATAGTCTAATTGAGCAGAATAGAATGCAGAAATGAATCCAAATGTTTACAGATAACTGATTGTCAATACAAGTGCTGAGAAGACCAATCACTTCAATATATGGTAAAACAAAATAAAACAAAACAAAATATATATCCACATGCAGAAGACTCAAACTAGACAGACCCCTATCTCACTGGCTGTAAAAGTCAACTCTAAAGAGGTTAGACTTCAGGGGAAGCCTTAACAGAAGGCAGGGAAAATGCTTCCTGACACTGGTCTGAGCAAGGGTGCCACGAATAAGATCTCCAAAGCCCAGGCAGCAGAAGCAACGACAGTGGGGCTGAGCTCTGAGCAGGGCTCCCAGGAAGGGCACCGCAGAGACCTGTGCAGCCAGGGGATGCGGCTGGGCACAGAGCAACAACATAAGGAAGGAGGCTCAAGTTGTACTTACAGGCTTCGCTGAGCAAACGTCCTGCAGGGCGTCCAGGGTCGCCAGTGCCACTGGACACGGAGCGGCGGGGGCACCCCATAGGCTGTGCACGTGAGGGCCTGGCGGCTGTGGCGGGGGTAAGTGCTAGGCGAGGAGGCCTCCTTCTCGTGGACGTGGGGGGGCACTGGGCCCAGGCACGGAGTGTCGGTCAGCCTTGCCCTACCTGCCCAC